>JAGFZM010005145.1:0-11054 GCA_017657215.1 Limnothrissa miodon | reverse complement strand
CACACACACACACACACACCATCCACCCATTTTCTGTGCCTTATGTTACATTTTCACTTACCCAAGCCCACCCCACTAACGTTCATACCAAAACAGACGCGCGCATAAACACTCTTCTGTCCCGTTATTTAACTTGAGCTACGTGCTAATATCAATAGTGGGGTCATGAGAACGTGTGATACTCGTTTAAACGTGAAACCCCTCTCTAATGGGATTCGACCAAGAGGGAGTCGTATGGGCTGTTTTGGCTGGACTGGGTGGCAGATTTCTTCTCTCTGGATACATAAACTTGAGCATCACTTGCAAAGAAAGCATTGGCCAGGAATTCCCATTTGGGCCGAGCTGATGTCAAATACTGTATAGATGACAGACACGCTGGGCTATCAATGTGCTTTTGGCTAATATGAGTCATTACACAAACAGATTAATCTAATCATGTCTGATGGTGAAAAAAGGTGCTGGGGATCAGGTCATTCAGCAGGCTTATGGCATTTAGTTACAATAATACCCTGCCCCCCCCCTCTAACTAGACCCCATATGACACAAACACAGTGTGATGGACAGAAAGAGAAAGGAAGTCGTACAGATGTTGAGTGTGGTGATCTTGACCTATGAACCTAAATGTACACATGGCGATGGAAAATGGGGAGGTGGGAAGGACAAGGTTAGGTTAGGACACCTGTTAGGCTGCCACGACATTCAGCCATTCATTCATTGTTTATTTCTCTTTTTCTCTTCTTTCAGTCTATCTCTCTAATTCCCTCCTTAACTATCATATACTTGGCATTTTTTTTGTGTACTTCTATTCTTTGAAAGACTTGAGTCTTTCTGATGACAGCAATGTATCAAAGGTGCCATTTTGACCTAGGGTGTTTCCTACCAATAAAGCATTGTAAAATGTGACCTAATCCTTATCATTGAACACAAATCCCTCCCATAATTATCCCACCTTGTCAAGAAAAAAAATCACAGTGACTACTTATACTACTACAGTATTTATTTTACAAAAATAAAAGAAATACAATAAAAGCTCTCAGTTATTGTGTCGTGGTGGTCATATCTTAGACTCCCTAGGCAAATAAAACCCAAGCATATCTACAATAGATCAAATTGTGATGCCCGAAGGAAGCGCAAACCACCTGTGCGGCTCTAATAAATACAAAGAAGAACACAATAGAGAGCGAAAATAAACCAAACACCAGCAGCAACTCTTAAGCAGCTCCCCGTCTGCCATACAAACCCATCCAGTTTTAACAATCGGTTGCTTTTCTCCCCCACCGTCACCTATCGATTCTGTAGGGGTCTGTAGAAGAACGTGCAACACCAGCATCCACAAGCTGCGACTCTGGCTGGCTGTTGTGTAGTCGGGCTTTTCAGCTCAATCAGTCATAAAAAAGCGGAAGAGAGTAGGGACTCATAATGGACCACCTCCCAGCATTAGTAATCAAATTTGCATTGCCCTGCTTAACCTCCCCCCACCCCTCCAGATTTAATGGTGGCAAAAAAGGAGAAAGGCTGGCATGTGTTTTTAAAGCCGGGCCGAGAGGAGGAAGTCATGCATGCAGCGGACGTGTGCCTCACCTGCTCTCCTGTAATTTGTGCATCTCAAACAGCCCTCTGTTGCGATGTTCGCATGCAAACACTGACACGTGTGCACACACACAAAACATGAGCACAAACACAAAAAAAGTAAAATTGTGTTTAGAGAGAAAGAGAGCACCCTTGTTGTGGGCGCTTTCAAGCTCAGCTGAGATATTCCAGTCGTGTGGCATTGGCTATTTATTTGTAATATGCTGCACCATTCTAACCAAGGTTATCCAACAGGGCAAGCAATCACCAGGGAAGCTGAGGAGAGCACTTTGTTCAATCTCTCCCTCTCCATCCTAACTAATATAGACACTGGGCTTTACATGCAACTGAGAATACCAATGAGTGATCTGAGTGAGGGTACCTCTTCTCCTCCTCCTCCTCTGTCTTCCCTCTGTTCTTCAACATTGTTCTTCTTTTCATTCCCATCTTTCTATCTTTCTTACTCGTCGTCTTTGTTCTCTTTGTCTCAGGAAACAAAAATAAAATGCCCTGACTGCCACCACACAATTCGCACATTAATTCCATAGATAGTCATCTTTGGTGACGCAGGGGGAAATGTATGTTATCTTCACGCCATCCCCTCGCGCCCCCTCCGCCACCCAAACCCCTACCCACAGCCACTGTGCCCGCCTGGCCCCGGCCCCCTCTGCCCCAGCTCCCAGTTAATTGGCACATTATTGTGTGTTTCTACTGCTGATAAAAGATTGTTTGCAGTGGGGTTTCTTTTTCTTCCCCGCCCCCCCCCACCCACCCACCCACCCACCCATCTCCATTCCTTTTGCTGTGGTCCTCCGAATGTTCATTGACACACGGCAGCTAATTTGGTGCTCAGTTTTGCTAATTCTCCATCTGATAACCAGCCTATTAGGTAATTCCCCCTCTTTGGGTGGTATTATGGCCCCCCTCCCCATCTTGCCCAGTCTCAGATTGAATAGAGGACAGCCATTACTGTGTTGATTCAAGCTGGCCGCCCATGGCTTTATGCAGAATTAATGTGCCTTTCATGTTTTTCCAAGTCTGTGTGGTGTCTCAAAGAAATAGGAAGGTTTCTTAGTGTTATAGAATCTTTTCATAAAGATTTTTTGAGTGTGTTTCAACAAAATCTAGTCTTGGTTATGGTGGAACTTTTCAACTCCGATTCAAATGGATTTAAAAATACAAGTCTAGTTGATATGGTAAGTGTATTTCAAACTTAAATTTGGCCCCTTAGTAGAAAGGGCAACACAATAACAAGACTATAATGGAATACAAAATGAACAGACCTGAAACCAGGGAAACCCTCTTAGAAAGAGAAAGGAGGAGGGAGGTAGATGGTGTGTGTGTGTGTGTGTGTGTGTGTGTGTGTGTCTGGTAAGTATTAAAATACTCCCTGTCAAACCCAACTGAGCTTGCCTTAGCTTGTGTGTGGCGTCTGGCTGACGGATCTATGTCTTAGCTGGTATAAGAAACAGACCTGGATAATTGGGTCCATGAGAGATTCAGTGTGGGGTGTGATGGTCCAGGTCAATGCAGGGGGAAGGAGAGGAAAACTCCATCCTATCCAGCTCTACAAATAAACACATTTTCTGTGTATTTATCATGCGTTTCAAAAACATCTTGTATTACTCTGGATCAGTAATTACTTGACAATGGAAATGTATAAAAAGGTGGCCTTATTTAAGCTTTATGTTCTTAAATATGGAAGATATTATATAGCATTTTGGAACATATTATATAAAATTATGGGCACGTAGATATTATGAAAGTTATCTCTTAAACACGACAAGAATATGGATAATTTCTAACTGTTCATAATTTGACCAGAGATGGCAGACGAGCTCAACTCAGCGGGCACCACACGATCTTCCCGTTCATCTTCTCCATCCGTTTGTAGTGAAGCACGAATCCATTCCAGCTTCTAAAATCCAGTCCATGGATTTTCATGCAACCTTCTTTAGATCAATGAATTCGCATAACCAACTCCGTACTCGCACTGAACCAGTGGACAGCTCCCGTGCCGACTGGGTACCGCACCGCTTGCAAGTCTGCACAGCGTTATCCCCTGCGTTATGTTTGGAAATTTCGTAAAGATGGAAAATCAACGTGTTTGACTCTTGGCTCTCATCTTGGAGACTACCGGTCTGTTTACGTTTTCTCAAGCAAAACTTCGGCTGTTTGGGTGATCTCTTCCTATTCTCTCGGAGCTCATGAATTGAATTTTGCGGCGTTAGAGCCGGGGTTTCTATGATTTTGGGACAGGCGCTCTATCGCTGAAGCTAAATCATGGAGAGTGCTGTTGGATATACCAGCCTGAAAAGACTGCTATCAGTTACAATCTGGTTTTTCTTTATCGGTGGCCACAGCAGGACATTCGGTAAGTCTTATCGAATACATCACGAAAGCTTTTTTTGTGTGTTAAACAAATATGGTTTATTTAATATGACGCTACTGAAAAGTGCAGGCTGTGCTATATGACTAGTTTGGAAGTAGTAGGTCTGATAGATCCATGGTATCCCATCTCTTTCTCAGTTTCCATTTATAAAGATATTAGGGTATTAAAGGGATGCCGGGGTCAACATAAATGTCAGCCACTGTACACCTCTCTGCAGACCCTGGATGACTCAGGGGTTCACTAAAGCTTAGAAACAATTCCAATAAGTGCATTTTAAATTGTTCGATTTTCCCTATAACGTTAGGTCACGTTGGATGTTGCTGGTCTATTTTCGTTGCCTGAGTATGTCTGTTGCATTTAGGATACAGTATACCATTTGAGTTGTTACGTTTAAACCAATAGATCTGAATCAATTTAGTTACATTAAATCTAAAATTGTAATTAGTCATAGGCTATTTAGTTTGGTTATTGACAATTTTGTCAGGGCCCATATTTTGTCATGTGTTTGTCATTATTGCTAACTTTTAATCATAAAGCTTGTCTAGTCTAAATATCCCATATCTTTATGTTTACATGTTTTCATTAAGCCGGTTTTAGCCTTTAGTTCATCGAACACAAATCTGTCATCCTACCATTAGCCTACCTTTCTGCCGTAAGTAAGGATAGATATGCCAATATGCTCGTCCACCACTGGCCCATCAGAATTTATTGGTTCGTGAAAAGTGTGTGTTTAAGATCTTGCCAGCCTCTGCTGTTACACAGAGGATGATGCCGATTTGTTAATGCTTAAATCACACTTTGCAACAAGTTTAGGAAGGAATATTTGGGGTAAAGTGCAGAAAATTATTTGTTCTGCAATTTTAACATGCGCGTAGGTGTTTGGAAATGTACGAATCTGGTTCGTAAAGCCTATCAAATGTGTAGTACGAACATTATTATGTCATTTTCGACGCATTCCAATTTGTCTAGCATGAGGCATTTATACAGTCGTATACATTCGTTTGGACAGTAACTGACACACAAGCATGCGTTTTGCGAATGCTTTTGCAACATAATATGCTATGTAGACATTTGTATGACAAGGAAATAATGCTGTTAGGCTACGCTTTAAGCTGTAACTCCCCCTTTTCTACCCAGCTTCGCATTCTCGAGATCTCGACGCAGGAAAGCGGCACCGGGCATTGCGAGCCACATTCATGTGGAAGTGTTTTCAGTAGTCATAGGCCATGAACTCCGCCCGGTTAACTGTACGGTTCTTATGACTGGCAAAACAGCCTCTGGTTGAATTCCAGCACCTGTCTGGCAGTGTTTGCAAAATGTATTTCGACCGAGGTGCCACAAGAGGTGCACTCTACCACCACGTTTACGCAGCTGGAGCAGGGAGGCTCCACTGGCACCATCCTAACTAATTACTGAAGCAGATAAATCTATCACGTTGGTGACGCGATGACGTTTCTATTTCCAGAAATAAGACTTTTCTCCCACACTCAAAGTAATCTTTCGAAAGATGACTGAAAATTACTAAATCTTTATCATTTGCTTGATCGTGTACACCGTGCACTAAAACCATGGAATTATGTTATATCTGTGTAAAGTATTGTTAATGACCATAGGGTTATTGCAGGTTACATTAAAGCAACATTTTTTAAGCTTTGAATATGTCTCAAGATGAAACAATTTTTCATGTAGAAACTATAACACGAACAAGCAAACAGTAGTTTAACAAAGAGTTGATCCGTGACCTGCGTCTACACTCAAGTTCAGTAAATGTAAAGACAGAACCACATTTTCAGGTTCAGGCATCGTTCACATGGTTCAGGCTATACAGAATTAGTGAAGATGAACAATCAAGCTGACTTTTGCTTGGGTGCACTGCACAGATGAAAGTGAACCACGTGTTAAATCTCTTTTTCTTACTTATCAACATTAGTCACATCCCATTCGTAGTCTTCTCTTTCAGGCAGTTGACTTTAGAACACATTTGTTTGGGATCAGGCTCAAAGCCAGGCAAGGGGCACAACCCCTACAGAATGAGCTCCTCTCCCTAGAGTTACATCTGATCCTCCAGGTCTGTTGCCAGGGTAACAGTGTATTCATAAATGTGAAACAGAGTTCATTGTAGACCAAACAATTTTTAAACTATTTTAGTGCCTCTATGTTGATTTGCCAACCATGTGTATCATAATTATGTCCTAAAAATACTCTGCACCTAGAAAATGGCAAACAGCAGAAAAAATAATGGGCCATCAAGACACGTCTCCATGGGATAAGCGATTCTTTGATCATTCATTCTGCTAGCTAATTTTTCTCTTTTTATTTAATCTGGCTGTACCCCAGAGGCCCCAGGGAAATTTCTTGTTGTACTCTCTTGTTCTTTGTGCTGCCTTGAGCACTAAATTCAAAATGTCTATGTATTATACATGCTTTTCCCAAAACATACCTGACTCTACAGTGTATCCTTCTAACGGGGCCACCTACCTGCTGATGAGTTCAAAGTTTATGAATTTGTGAGAACTGCTTTGGTCCAACAATGGCTACAAGTCTTCAGTGTCTGTAAGACCCCCCTTTCACCAGTGAAGACAATGTTATGAGCTTTGGACCTATATGAAATAAGCATGTATTATTCGTAAAGGCTGAGATGGAAGCAGTGATCCCATGGAGGAATAAAGAATCTACTGGTTTTTATAATATATTTTTATTGAATATTTTGTTTTTTGCATCTCTAGAATTCCACCCTCTTCCCATCTCTCTCTATATATCTTGTTGTTGCTCTGCAGCTTGTTATAGTTTCAAAGTTTCATGCCATGGGCATTTTGATCCGACCTTTTTGGAGATCTGTATTAGTAGGTTTCTTGATGATGCACGTTTTTGGAAATAATAATATTTAGTCCCAATTCATCATCTGGGGTGTGTTTATGTTTATGGGCCGTCTCCCCTCAAGACTTGGCATTTTGTCAAAACAGTTCACAGTCTTCACAAATGAATGCATGCCGTTTGAAGTGGTGTGGATCTTTTCCTCCCTTATGAACACACCCACAGTCACAGTGTGAATTCTAGCAGCGTGAGGGAGGCCACCGTGAATACTAATGCGGCCGGCACAGAGCCTCACCGAGTGCCACCAGGTAGCTTTCACCTCTGCGCCCGCAACATGGTTAACACGACGGTCAACACACTCTTCTTAATTACCAAGCAGGCCTGCCGCTCGCGTCGGAGTGTGTTATCTTAATTTAGAACAGATTTACAAGTCAGGGTGCCCACCCCTCTGTTCTAATTTTATCTGAAGTAAATGAATTTGTTTACTGTCTACACCCTGTGCACTCTGGGGTTGGATGATTGCCATTTGCACTGTTGAGAAGGCTGGGTGCTCTAACGCATAGACGCTGTTGCCCTTCAGTGTAACTGCTGAAAGAAAAAGTGTGTTTGTTGTTTTAAAGTCGTAGTGCTGGCCTGCTGTGACAAGATTGGTTTGTACTGAGACTGTGGAGTACATCTGTCTTTGCAATATGTTTAAAACCCAATGTTTCCATCCCAGTAGCCAACAGACACTCAGCCATATTGACAGTAGCATCTTGTGAAAACTGGAACTCTGGCAGAAGTAATTAGATGAGCATGGTGATGTTTACCCACTGAAAGGAATAACAGATCTGATTAGGCCTACACTCACTTTAATTAATCACTCGTGTCTGACTGACATCAGACTTTTCAAACTGCTACAGATTGTCACAAACGACTGCTTCGTCGTCCACCACCAACACTCCACTCACTCAGGCCTTTGACTCTCTTTGTGTCTGTAAAACGCATGGAAATCTTGAATCTCTCTTTTGCCAGCAGGCTCAGCAGAGGGTTTCACCCCTGGTGAGAATGAACAGTGTATTCCCCCTTTTATTTTCCCCCTCCTGGTAGCTCCCTAGAGCTGGCGCCATGTGTCTCCTCCGCTGCCTCGAGGGTTAGAAGCACTGTGGAATCGGCCACGGGAAAGGCCTTGAGATGTTTAACTGGGTTGAACCAGTTCCTCTCTTCTCCTCACCTATCTTTTTGTGTCGTGGCTTTTAACCAATCGGGGACAGCCAGACTGATGGGCTATGTGTGGGGGCTGCCCAAAGGCTTCTGTCCTGTGGAGAAGTCTGCTCTTGGGCTCTAAGAGCCTCAGCTTTGGGTGTCTTTAAAAATGCTCTTGTCAGCCATTCCGTTGAAAGGCTGTTATATAGTCAGGAGCAAATTACACTATGTAACTAATTTTCTTAAACTTAATTGTACTTGGTTGTATATTTCACCATCAGTGAGATCTGTACAATGTGAAAAATGTGTGTTCAGTGACATGTGGACTTCTAGCGAAGCGTTGCATTGTGTACACTGTACATCTTATTCCTCTTTTGAGTCTTTACAGAATATGTTATTATCTCTCTCTCTCTCTGTGTGTGTGTGGGGGTGTGTTACTGTACAGTTACAAGGTTTTTCATTAGCACAAAGATTTAATTCATATAAGGAATGACATTCAGTTTAAAGCAATTAGCAGGCCAGTGAGTCACCCTGATTGCCCTGCAAGTAGGATGTTAACAGCAACGTGTTCATACGCTTTCGCTCTGATTCAGCTGTGCTCTCATTCTGCATGACCTACGAAAAGAGGAAAAAAAGGGAAAAAAAAAAACAAAATTTGCTTGTCATCACTTAGCATAGTTTTTCGACTTGACTTAGCAGTGACTCTCAGCAAGATTAAAAGAGGAAATTGGTGATTAGTGTCTGCCTGCCTGACTGTGTGTCTGTGTGTGCCTAAAAACCTGCACTGGATCACTTTAGCGGTCAGTGAGCAAATTCTTCATTTTTAGAAGGGCAGATGTTCACTCTGGCATTGACATACATATTGTGGCGTACATGTAGGTCAAGCCATCGTCATTCCTCTTGTCTAATTCACGACCTTCACTACAGCGATGCTTGCAGAGCCACCTTGTCACGCTGTTTGTGTTGTTTTCTTCCAGGGCGCTTTAGACATTCATTGCCTGCTTTTACAGGACCATTGAGCGGTCAGGCCCTGTCACATTAAGATCTGACCAGCACGTCATAATGATGCTAAAGCACACAAGAGATGATAACCTATGATGCATGTGTAAGTGTGTGTGTGTGTGTGTGTGTGTGTGAGGGAGAGAGAGAGAGTAGAGTCACGCCTTATACCGGAGGCGTATAGCCCATTTATTTGCTGCAAACATTGTTTGATGTTTGCCTCACCGTGCTCCGGGGTGCTAATAAACATGGGTGCTACATCGTGAGGCACATCGGTGCTGACATGACCATAGGGTGTGCCATTTTCTCCTTATTAGCTCAAATTAGAGGGAGTCTCTGCACTGGCTGAGGAGAGAAGCTGAGCAGTGCTAATTGAAGATGACATGAGGAGCCTTGTGCTTTTGTGGAGCGTACAGAGTTACACCACCAGGCTACAAACGGACAGTGGCCAAGGAGTCCGTCTCCATGTTTTAAGGTGGTGATGTGATCAGATTCGTGTGTATGTGTGTGTGTATTTAGTTTGGTAGTAGTGTTCTAGGGATGATTGGTATGTTATAAAAGATGAAAAATAGCCAGTGAGAGAAATACAAATCAAAAACGTAGACCATCATTTTCAAACATCTTTCCTCAAACATTATCCATTAGTAATCCCAGAGATGTATTTCAACATTTCCCTGAGGTGCAATGCTTTTGCAAGCACTTTAGGATTCACAGGAGATGGATTCAGAGACAGGCAGTTCTCTTTCAGATTAAATAAGAGGTTCTATCCAGACTACAGTTTCCAGAAATACCATAGCCTGTAGCCATGTATGTGGAGAAATATATCCTGACAGGAGCATCATCGTCTCTGCCATCTCTGTTGTCTCAGGCATGGACGTGGCAACTCACAGTTCCACTCACAAGTCATTTGGGATGAGTCCTATTTATTATTTATTTTTTTTTTGCTTCAGTGAGACACCTCACATATGAGGCACGACAGCAACCCAGAGATATTGTTTCCATCTCTTTCTTTCTCTTTTTTTATTTCTTTCTTTCATCCCCTCTTTCTTTCTTTTTGTTCACTTGACTTGGCAGGGGGAAATGTTTCCCGTCACATCCCAGTATCTTGTATGGGTTGGAGGCTATGAGAGCTTCATTTTGCGTGAGGCTCGGAGATCCACGCGGACAGTCTCTGTGCCAGCGGAATGTTCTCTAGTGCCACTGATTTGAACTCGCAGCCTGTTTTCCACACTGGCCTTTTATTTTCTCCAATTTGACAGCATGTAGAGTTTTAGTCACATCCTGTGGCAGAGTTTTTGCCCGCATGACATTGTTAAGCATCTGGCAGAAGCAGACTGTTTGTGTCGATATTTTTCTGGTTTCGTTTCACATCATCTGTTGGCAGATTGTGTGGCAATTGTGTCCCTCCGCTGTGCCATGTTGATGGGACTGACTGTCATAATTTGGTTAAACAGTTAGCTGTGTTGAGCTGCAGCTGAGACGGGTGCATGCTGAACGTGTGTGTGTGAGGCTGCAGCGAGAGCTGTTCTGTCCTACTGCTTTGCCTTCTCAGTGTTAGATGATGTGCCTGCAAACTTGTCGAGCAATCTCTCTCTGGTGTGACACAGATTTCAAATCTGCTTTGTAAGCGAGCACAGTTTTGATTTTTTTTTTCACCACAATCTTTTGTCGGGTGCTTATCAGTGGCATGCACATGTAGACACATACACACACACACACACACACACACACACACACTCACACACATACAGCATTTGTCAAATAGATATTTGACCATCAGATACAGCAGAATATGTTTTGTGTGTGAAGCATCATCCTGAGAGCTTTTTATACTTTGCATTGGAGGCTTATATTCACTAGTGATGGCTTTATCTCTAGGCTGTTTGATCTGTGGTTCGTGTTCCTGTTTAAAATGGATGCCATCGTGGTGCATGTGTTAGAACCCCACAGCATTGTCACTGCCTATACCCTTCACCCTATAGCAGCTTATAAATAACCTCCATATCAAGTCTGTAACCTCCCTAGCCAGTGTTCCTGGCAATTCATTAGTGTGTGTGTGTGTGTGTGTGTGTGTGTGTGTGTGTGTGTGTGTGTG
>JAGFZM010005144.1:0-11042 GCA_017657215.1 Limnothrissa miodon | reverse complement strand
CACACACACACACACACACCATCCACCCATTTTCTGTGCCTTATGTTACATTTTCACTTACCCAAGCCCACCCCACTAACGTTCATACCAAAACAGACGCGCGCATAAACACTCTTCTGTCCCGTTATTTAACTTGAGCTACGTGCTAATATCAATAGTGGGGTCATGAGAACGTTTAAACGTGAAACCCCTCTCTAATGGGATTCGACCAAGAGGGAGTCGTATGGGCTGTTTTGGCTGGACTGGGTGGCAGATTTCTTCTCTCTGGATACATAAACTTGAGCATCACTTGCAAAGAAAGCATTGGCCAGGAATTCCCATTTGGGCCGAGCTGATGTCAAATACTGTATAGATGACAGACACGCTGGGCTATCAATGTGCTTTTGGCTAATATGAGTCATTACACAAACAGATTAATCTAATCATGTCTGATGGTGAAAAAAGGTGCTGGGGATCAGGTCATTCAGCAGGCTTATGGCATTTAGTTACAATAATACCCTGCCCCCCCCCTCTAACTAGACCCCATATGACACAAACACAGTGTGATGGACAGAAAGAGAAAGGAAGTCGTACAGATGTTGAGTGTGGTGATCTTGACCTATGAACCTAAATGTACACATGGCGATGGAAAATGGGGAGGTGGGAAGGACAAGGTTAGGTTAGGACACCTGTTAGGCTGCCACGACATTCAGCCATTCATTCATTGTTTATTTCTCTTTTTCTCTTCTTTCAGTCTATCTCTCTAATTCCCTCCTTAACTATCATATACTTGGCATTTTTTTTGTGTACTTCTATTCTTTGAAAGACTTGAGTCTTTCTGATGACAGCAATGTATCAAAGGTGCCATTTTGACCTAGGGTGTTTCCTACCAATAAAGCATTGTAAAATGTGACCTAATCCTTATCATTGAACACAAATCCCTCCCATAATTATCCCACCTTGTCAAGAAAAAAAATCACAGTGACTACTTATACTACTACAGTATTTATTTTACAAAAATAAAAGAAATACAATAAAAGCTCTCAGTTATTGTGTCGTGGTGGTCATATCTTAGACTCCCTAGGCAAATAAAACCCAAGCATATCTACAATAGATCAAATTGTGATGCCCGAAGGAAGCGCAAACCACCTGTGCGGCTCTAATAAATACAAAGAAGAACACAATAGAGAGCGAAAATAAACCAAACACCAGCAGCAACTCTTAAGCAGCTCCCCGTCTGCCATACAAACCCATCCAGTTTTAACAATCGGTTGCTTTTCTCCCCCACCGTCACCTATCGATTCTGTAGGGGTCTGTAGAAGAACGTGCAACACCAGCATCCACAAGCTGCGACTCTGGCTGGCTGTTGTGTAGTCGGGCTTTTCAGCTCAATCAGTCATAAAAAAGCGGAAGAGAGTAGGGACTCATAATGGACCACCTCCCAGCATTAGTAATCAAATTTGCATTGCCCTGCTTAACCTCCCCCCACCCCTCCAGATTTAATGGTGGCAAAAAAGGAGAAAGGCTGGCATGTGTTTTTAAAGCCGGGCCGAGAGGAGGAAGTCATGCATGCAGCGGACGTGTGCCTCACCTGCTCTCCTGTAATTTGTGCATCTCAAACAGCCCTCTGTTGCGATGTTCGCATGCAAACACTGACACGTGTGCACACACACAAAACATGAGCACAAACACAAAAAAAGTAAAATTGTGTTTAGAGAGAAAGAGAGCACCCTTGTTGTGGGCGCTTTCAAGCTCAGCTGAGATATTCCAGTCGTGTGGCATTGGCTATTTATTTGTAATATGCTGCACCATTCTAACCAAGGTTATCCAACAGGGCAAGCAATCACCAGGGAAGCTGAGGAGAGCACTTTGTTCAATCTCTCCCTCTCCATCCTAACTAATATAGACACTGGGCTTTACATGCAACTGAGAATACCAATGAGTGATCTGAGTGAGGGTACCTCTTCTCCTCCTCCTCCTCTGTCTTCCCTCTGTTCTTCAACATTGTTCTTCTTTTCATTCCCATCTTTCTATCTTTCTTACTCGTCGTCTTTGTTCTCTTTGTCTCAGGAAACAAAAATAAAATGCCCTGACTGCCACCACACAATTCGCACATTAATTCCATAGATAGTCATCTTTGGTGACGCAGGGGGAAATGTATGTTATCTTCACGCCATCCCCTCGCGCCCCCTCCGCCACCCAAACCCCTACCCACAGCCACTGTGCCCGCCTGGCCCCGGCCCCCTCTGCCCCAGCTCCCAGTTAATTGGCACATTATTGTGTGTTTCTACTGCTGATAAAAGATTGTTTGCAGTGGGGTTTCTTTTTCTTCCCCGCCCCCCCCCACCCACCCACCCACCCACCCATCTCCATTCCTTTTGCTGTGGTCCTCCGAATGTTCATTGACACACGGCAGCTAATTTGGTGCTCAGTTTTGCTAATTCTCCATCTGATAACCAGCCTATTAGGTAATTCCCCCTCTTTGGGTGGTATTATGGCCCCCCTCCCCATCTTGCCCAGTCTCAGATTGAATAGAGGACAGCCATTACTGTGTTGATTCAAGCTGGCCGCCCATGGCTTTATGCAGAATTAATGTGCCTTTCATGTTTTTCCAAGTCTGTGTGGTGTCTCAAAGAAATAGGAAGGTTTCTTAGTGTTATAGAATCTTTTCATAAAGATTTTTTGAGTGTGTTTCAACAAAATCTAGTCTTGGTTATGGTGGAACTTTTCAACTCCGATTCAAATGGATTTAAAAATACAAGTCTAGTTGATATGGTAAGTGTATTTCAAACTTAAATTTGGCCCCTTAGTAGAAAGGGCAACACAATAACAAGACTATAATGGAATACAAAATGAACAGACCTGAAACCAGGGAAACCCTCTTAGAAAGAGAAAGGAGGAGGGAGGTAGATGGTGTGTGTGTGTGTGTGTGTGTGTGTGTGTGTGTCTGGTAAGTATTAAAATACTCCCTGTCAAACCCAACTGAGCTTGCCTTAGCTTGTGTGTGGCGTCTGGCTGACGGATCTATGTCTTAGCTGGTATAAGAAACAGACCTGGATAATTGGGTCCATGAGAGATTCAGTGTGGGGTGTGATGGTCCAGGTCAATGCAGGGGGAAGGAGAGGAAAACTCCATCCTATCCAGCTCTACAAATAAACACATTTTCTGTGTATTTATCATGCGTTTCAAAAACATCTTGTATTACTCTGGATCAGTAATTACTTGACAATGGAAATGTATAAAAAGGTGGCCTTATTTAAGCTTTATGTTCTTAAATATGGAAGATATTATATAGCATTTTGGAACATATTATATAAAATTATGGGCACGTAGATATTATGAAAGTTATCTCTTAAACACGACAAGAATATGGATAATTTCTAACTGTTCATAATTTGACCAGAGATGGCAGACGAGCTCAACTCAGCGGGCACCACACGATCTTCCCGTTCATCTTCTCCATCCGTTTGTAGTGAAGCACGAATCCATTCCAGCTTCTAAAATCCAGTCCATGGATTTTCATGCAACCTTCTTTAGATCAATGAATTCGCATAACCAACTCCGTACTCGCACTGAACCAGTGGACAGCTCCCGTGCCGACTGGGTACCGCACCGCTTGCAAGTCTGCACAGCGTTATCCCCTGCGTTATGTTTGGAAATTTCGTAAAGATGGAAAATCAACGTGTTTGACTCTTGGCTCTCATCTTGGAGACTACCGGTCTGTTTACGTTTTCTCAAGCAAAACTTCGGCTGTTTGGGTGATCTCTTCCTATTCTCTCGGAGCTCATGAATTGAATTTTGCGGCGTTAGAGCCGGGGTTTCTATGATTTTGGGACAGGCGCTCTATCGCTGAAGCTAAATCATGGAGAGTGCTGTTGGATATACCAGCCTGAAAAGACTGCTATCAGTTACAATCTGGTTTTTCTTTATCGGTGGCCACAGCAGGACATTCGGTAAGTCTTATCGAATACATCACGAAAGCTTTTTTTGTGTGTTAAACAAATATGGTTTATTTAATATGACGCTACTGAAAAGTGCAGGCTGTGCTATATGACTAGTTTGGAAGTAGTAGGTCTGATAGATCCATGGTATCCCATCTCTTTCTCAGTTTCCATTTATAAAGATATTAGGGTATTAAAGGGATGCCGGGGTCAACATAAATGTCAGCCACTGTACACCTCTCTGCAGACCCTGGATGACTCAGGGGTTCACTAAAGCTTAGAAACAATTCCAATAAGTGCATTTTAAATTGTTCGATTTTCCCTATAACGTTAGGTCACGTTGGATGTTGCTGGTCTATTTTCGTTGCCTGAGTATGTCTGTTGCATTTAGGATACAGTATACCATTTGAGTTGTTACGTTTAAACCAATAGATCTGAATCAATTTAGTTACATTAAATCTAAAATTGTAATTAGTCATAGGCTATTTAGTTTGGTTATTGACAATTTTGTCAGGGCCCATATTTTGTCATGTGTTTGTCATTATTGCTAACTTTTAATCATAAAGCTTGTCTAGTCTAAATATCCCATATCTTTATGTTTACATGTTTTCATTAAGCCGGTTTTAGCCTTTAGTTCATCGAACACAAATCTGTCATCCTACCATTAGCCTACCTCTCTGCCGTAAGTAAGGATAGATATGCCAATATGCTCGTCCACCACTGGCCCATCAGAATTTATTGGTTCGTGAAAAGTGTGTGTTTAAGATCTTGCCAGCCTCTGCTGTTACACAGAGGATGATGCCGATTTGTTAATGCTTAAATCACACTTTGCAACAAGTTTAGGAAGGAATATTTGGGGTAAAGTGCAGAAAATTATTTGTTCTGCAATTTTAACATGCGCGTAGGTGTTTGGAAATGTACGAATCTGGTTCGTAAAGCCTATCAAATGTGTAGTACGAACATTATTATGTCATTTTCGACGCATTCCAATTTGTCTAGCATGAGGCATTTATACAGTCGTATACATTCGTTTGGACAGTAACTGACACACAAGCATGCGTTTTGCGAATGCTTTTGCAACATAATATGCTATGTAGACATTTGTATGACAAGGAAATAATGCTGTTAGGCTACGCTTTAAGCTGTAACTCCCCCTTTTCTACCCAGCTTCGCATTCTCGAGATCTCGACGCAGGAAAGCGGCACCGGGCATTGCGAGCCACATTCATGTGGAAGTGTTTTCAGTAGTCATAGGCCATGAACTCCGCCCGGTTAACTGTACGGTTCTTATGACTGGCAAAACAGCCTCTGGTTGAATTCCAGCACCTGTCTGGCAGTGTTTGCAAAATGTATTTCGACCGAGGTGCCACAAGAGGTGCACTCTACCACCACGTTTACGCAGCTGGAGCAGGGAGGCTCCACTGGCACCATCCTAACTAATTACTGAAGCAGATAAATCTATCACGTTGGTGACGCGATGACGTTTCTATTTCCAGAAATAAGACTTTTCTCCCACACTCAAAGTAATCTTTCGAAAGATGACTGAAAATTACTAAATCTTTATCATTTGCTTGATCGTGTACACCGTGCACTAAAACCATGGAATTATGTTATATCTGTGTAAAGTATTGTTAATGACCATAGGGTTATTGCAGGTTACATTAAAGCAACATTTTTTAAGCTTTGAATATGTCTCAAGATGAAACAATTTTTCATGTAGAAACTATAACACGAACAAGCAAACAGTAGTTTAACAAAGAGTTGATCCGTGACCTGCGTCTACACTCAAGTTCAGTAAATGTAAAGACAGAACCACATTTTCAGGTTCAGGCATCGTTCACATGGTTCAGGCTATACAGAATTAGTGAAGATGAACAATCAAGCTGACTTTTGCTTGGGTGCACTGCACAGATGAAAGTGAACCACGTGTTAAATCTCTTTTTCTTACTTATCAACATTAGTCACATCCCATTCGTAGTCTTCTCTTTCAGGCAGTTGACTTTAGAACACATTTGTTTGGGATCAGGCTCAAAGCCAGGCAAGGGGCACAACCCCTACAGAATGAGCTCCTCTCCCTAGAGTTACATCTGATCCTCCAGGTCTGTTGCCAGGGTAACAGTGTATTCATAAATGTGAAACAGAGTTCATTGTAGACCAAACAATTTTTAAACTATTTTAGTGCCTCTATGTTGATTTGCCAACCATGTGTATCATAATTATGTCCTAAAAATACTCTGCACCTAGAAAATGGCAAACAGCAGAAAAAATAATGGGCCATCAAGACACGTCTCCATGGGATAAGCGATTCTTTGATCATTCATTCTGCTAGCTAATTTTTCTCTTTTTATTTAATCTGGCTGTACCCCAGAGGCCCCAGGGAAATTTCTTGTTGTACTCTCTTGTTCTTTGTGCTGCCTTGAGCACTAAATTCAAAATGTCTATGTATTATACATGCTTTTCCCAAAACATACCTGACTCTACAGTGTATCCTTCTAACGGGGCCACCTACCTGCTGATGAGTTCAAAGTTTATGAATTTGTGAGAACTGCTTTGGTCCAACAATGGCTACAAGCCTTCAGTGTCTGTAAGACCCCCCTTTCACCAGTGAAGACAATGTTATGAGCTTTGGACCTATATGAAATAAGCATGTATTATTCGTAAAGGCTGAGATGGAAGCAGTGATCCCATGGAGGAATAAAGAATCTACTGGTTTTTATAATATATTTTTATTGAATATTTTGTTTTTTGCATCTCTAGAATTCCACCCTCTTCCCATCTCTCTCTATATATCTTGTTGTTGCTCTGCAGCTTGTTATAGTTTCAAAGTTTCATGCCATGGGCATTTTGATCCGACCTTTTTGGAGATCTGTATTAGTAGGTTTCTTGATGATGCACGTTTTTGGAAATAATAATATTTAGTCCCAATTCATCATCTGGGGTGTGTTTATGTTTATGGGCCGTCTCCCCTCAAGACTTGGCATTTTGTCAAAACAGTTCACAGTCTTCACAAATGAATGCATGCCGTTTGAAGTGGTGTGGATCTTTTCCTCCCTTATGAACACACCCACAGTCACAGTGTGAATTCTAGCAGCGTGAGGGAGGCCACCGTGAATACTAATGCGTCGGCACAGAGCCTCACCGAGTGCCACCAGGTAGCTTTCACCTCTGCGCCCGCAACATGGTTAACACGACGGTCAACACACTCTTCTTAATTACCAAGCAGGCCTGCCGCTCGCGTCGGAGTGTGTTATCTTAATTTAGAACAGATTTACAAGTCAGGGTGCCCACCCCTCTGTTCTAATTTTATCTGAAGTAAATGAATTTGTTTACTGTCTACACCCTGTGCACTCTGGGGTTGGATGATTGCCATTTGCACTGTTGAGAAGGCTGGGTGCTCTAACGCATAGACGCTGTTGCCCTTCAGTGTAACTGCTGAAAGAAAAAGTGTGTTTGTTGTTTTAAAGTCGTAGTGCTGGCCTGCTGTGACAAGATTGGTTTGTACTGAGACTGTGGAGTACATCTGTCTTTGCAATATGTTTAAAACCCAATGTTTCCATCCCAGTAGCCAACAGACACTCAGCCATATTGACAGTAGCATCTTGTGAAAACTGGAACTCTGGCAGAAGTAATTAGATGAGCATGGTGATGTTTACCCACTGAAAGGAATAACAGATCTGATTAGGCCTACACTCACTTTAATTAATCACTCGTGTCTGACTGACATCAGACTTTTCAAACTGCTACAGATTGTCACAAACGACTGCTTCGTCGTCCACCACCAACACTCCACTCACTCAGGCCTTTGACTCTCTTTGTGTCTGTAAAACGCATGGAAATCTTGAATCTCTCTTTTGCCAGCAGGCTCAGCAGAGGGTTTCACCCCTGGTGAGAATGAACAGTGTATTCCCCCTTTTATTTTCCCCCTCCTGGTAGCTCCCTAGAGCTGGCGCCATGTGTCTCCTCCGCTGCCTCGAGGGTTAGAAGCACTGTGGAATCGGCCACGGGAAAGGCCTTGAGATGTTTAACTGGGTTGAACCAGTTCCTCTCTTCTCCTCACCTATCTTTTTGTGTCGTGGCTTTTAACCAATCGGGGACAGCCAGACTGATGGGCTATGTGTGGGGGCTGCCCAAAGGCTTCTGTCCTGTGGAGAAGTCTGCTCTTGGGCTCTAAGAGCCTCAGCTTTGGGTGTCTTTAAAAATGCTCTTGTCAGCCATTCCGTTGAAAGGCTGTTATATAGTCAGGAGCAAATTACACTATGTAACTAATTTTCTTAAACTTAATTGTACTTGGTTGTATATTTCACCATCAGTGAGATCTGTACAATGTGAAAAATGTGTGTTCAGTGACATGTGGACTTCTAGCGAAGCGTTGCATTGTGTACACTGTACATCTTATTCCTCTTTTGAGTCTTTACAGAATATGTTATTATCTCTCTCTCTCTCTGTGTGTGTGTGGGGGTGTGTTACTGTACAGTTACAAGGTTTTTCATTAGCACAAAGATTTATTTCATATAAGGAATGACATTCAGTTTAAAGCAATTAGCAGGCCAGTGAGTCACCCTGATTGCCCTGCAAGTAGGATGTTAACAGCAACGTGTTCATACGCTTTCGCTCTGATTCAGCTGTGCTCTCATTCTGCATGACCTACGAAAAGAGGAAAAAAAGGGAAAAAAAAAAACAAAATTTGCTTGTCATCACTTAGCATAGTTTTTCGACTTGACTTAGCAGTGACTCTCAGCAAGATTAAAAGAGGAAATTGGTGATTAGTGTCTGCCTGCCTGACTGTGTGTCTGTGTGTGCCTAAAAACCTGCACTGGATCACTTTAGCGGTCAGTGAGCAAATTCTTCATTTTTAGAAGGGCAGATGTTCACTCTGGCATTGACATACATATTGTGGCGTACATGTAGGTCAAGCCATCGTCATTCCTCTTGTCTAATTCACGACCTTCACTACAGCGATGCTTGCAGAGCCACCTTGTCACGCTGTTTGTGTTGTTTTCTTCCAGGGCGCTTTAGACATTCATTGCCTGCTTTTACAGGACCATTGAGCGGTCAGGCCCTGTCACATTAAGATCTGACCAGCACGTCATAATGATGCTAAAGCACACAAGAGATGATAACCTATGATGCATGTGTAAGTGTGTGTGTGTGTGTGTGTGTGTGTGAGGGAGAGAGAGAGAGTAGAGTCACGCCTTATACCGGAGGCGTATAGCCCATTTATTTGCTGCAAACATTGTTTGACGTTTGCCTCACCGTGCTCCGGGGTGCTAATAAACATGGGTGCTACATCGTGAGGCACATCGGTGCTGACATGACCATAGGGTGTGCCATTTTCTCCTTATTAGCTCAAATTAGAGGGAGTCTCTGCACTGGCTGAGGAGAGAAGCTGAGCAGTGCTAATTGAAGATGACATGAGGAGCCTTGTGCTTTTGTGGAGCGTACAGAGTTACACCACCAGGCTACAAACGGACAGTGGCCAAGGAGTCCGTCTCCATGTTTTAAGGTGGTGATGTGATCAGATTCGTGTGTATGTGTGTGTGTATTTAGTTTGGTAGTAGTGTTCTAGGGATGATTGGTATGTTATAAAAGATGAAAAATAGCCAGTGAGAGAAATACAAATCAAAAACGTAGACCATCATTTTCAAACATCTTTCCTCAAACATTATCCATTAGTAATCCCAGAGATGTATTTCAACATTTCCCTGAGGTGCAATGCTTTTGCAAGCACTTTAGGATTCACAGGAGATGGATTCAGAGACAGGCAGTTCTCTTTCAGATTAAATAAGAGGTTCTATCCAGACTACAGTTTCCAGAAATACCATAGCCTGTAGCCATGTATGTGGAGAAATATATCCTGACAGGAGCATCATCGTCTCTGCCATCTCTGTTGTCTCAGGCATGGACGTGGCAACTCACAGTTCCACTCACAAGTCATTTGGGATGAGTCCTATTTATTATTTATTTTTTTTTTGCTTCAGTGAGACACCTCACATATGAGGCACGACAGCAACCCAGAGATATTGTTTCCATCTCTTTCTTTCTCTTTTTTTATTTCTTTCTTTCATCCCCTCTTTCTTTCTTTTTGTTCACTTGACTTGGCAGGGGGAAATGTTTCCCGTCACATCCCAGTATCTTGTATGGGTTGGAGGCTATGAGAGCTTCATTTTGCGTGAGGCTCGGAGATCCACGCTGACAGTCTCTGTGCCAGCGGAATGTTCTCTAGTGCCACTGATTTGAACTCGCAGCCTGTTTTCCACACTGGCCTTTTATTTTCTCCAATTTGACAGCATGTAGAGTTTTAGTCACATCCTGTGGCAGAGTTTTTGCCCGCATGACATTGTTAAGCATCTGGCAGAAGCAGACTGTTTGTGTCGATATTTTTCTGGTTTCGTTTCACATCATCTGTTGGCAGATTGTGTGGCAATTGTGTCCCTCCGCTGTGCCATGTTGATGGGACTGACTGTCATAATTTGGTTAAACAGTTAGCTGTGTTGAGCTGCAGCTGAGACGGGTGCATGCTGAACGTGTGTGTGTGAGGCTGCAGCGAGAGCTGTTCTGTCCTACTGCTTTGCCTTCTCAGTGTTAGATGATGTGCCTGCAAACTTGTCGAGCAATCTCTCTCTGGTGTGACACAGATTTCAAATCTGCTTTGTAAGCGAGCACAGTTTTGATTTTTTTTTTCACCACAATCTTTTGTCGGGTGCTTATCAGTGGCATGCACATGTAGACACATACACACACACACACACACACACACACACACACTCACACACATACAGCATTTGTCAAATAGATATTTGACCATCAGATACAGCAGAATATGTTTTGTGTGTGAAGCATCATCCTGAGAGCTTTTTATACTTTGCATTGGAGGCTTATATTCACTAGTGATGGCTTTATCTCTAGGCTGTTTGATCTGTGGTTCGTGTTCCTGTTTAAAATGGATGCCATCGTGGTGCATGTGTTAGAACCCCACAGCATTGTCACTGCCTATACCCTTCACCCTATAGCAGCTTATAAATAACCTCCATATCAAGTCTGTAACCTCCCTAGCCAGTGTTCCTGGCAATTCATTAGTGTGTGTGTGTGTGTGTGTGTGTGTGTGTGTGTGTGTGTGTGTGTG
>JAGFZM010005143.1:0-13867 GCA_017657215.1 Limnothrissa miodon | reverse complement strand
CGCGCACATACATAAAACATGTACATAAACATACGCACACACAGACACACACAGGCGTATGATTTGTCTACCTCCCTTTATTTGTTTTTGTTTCCATCTTGTCCTCCTGTCTTTGACTCTCAGCTAGTGTTGTGGTGTGTTTCTCATGTTTTTCTCTTTCGTCCTTCTTCCTCTGTTGCTTTGTGTCTTTCTCTGTGTCTGTCTCTGCCTCAGAAACTTGCACACACACTCACACTCATACACACACAGTGGTTCCCACTCTCCACCTCTGCTGTTGCTCTGTGTGTGTGTGTGTGTGTGTGTGTGTGTGTGTGTTACAGTGAGTGAGTGAGTGATGTAGCCGTCTGGTGAGCGTAGCTGCCTCTGGCTGCACATCATGCTCCAGGCAGAAGCTGTCGGAGTCTGGCTGGAGATGAGATCCAGGAGTGGGGGATTGGAGGGCTGATCCAGGGGTGGAGTTGTAGATGGGCGGAGGTGAGGGCAGGGGTAGAGGTGGGGCTGAGGCAGGCTGCTCACTCCCAGGTGACCTGATGTTGGCAGAATTAAAATTTGCCCCACCCCCCTCCACACACACACACACACACACACACACCACTAACCACCACCAACCACCTGACAAGCAAACCTTAATTTCACCCACTCAAACACACACTTGCAACTTGCTCACTTCTTTTTGTGTTTCCCTTCTCTTTTATTCTTTCATTCCCTCTTTATCCGTACATTTGCATGCTAAAATGCTGCACACACACACACACACACACACACACACACACACACGGCAAATAGCCAGCTCAGGCATTTAGAAGAATCTGTCAGAGGGTACTACTTCATTGTAGAACCTGGCACAGCACAGACTCCAGATCAGTCAGAGAGGGCACCAAACCTGACACATGACCTCATTGTCTGACACCTGTGAGGAACAGCATTATGGGAGTCTATTAGGATGATTAAAAATGGAAACATGTATCGTATCGACCTTAAGGTTAGCAGGTAGTCACTAGTAATTGCTATCGCTAGTACAATTGCTTTCCATTGCACCCTATTCACTAATTATCATTAGCTATCAGTTATTACATTGTTATTAACCATATATTACCACCGCTGGTGGCTCCCTGCTATTCCTGCCTCTTCTGTAAAGGGCTAAATTTCTTCTGTTCCTGTCTAAATTTCTCCTGACTTGGACCTTATTACTGTTTCAGTGTTAGAGCACACAGACAGTGTGTCAGCTATTATACAGAAGTCATTATATTCCAGCAGGCAAGAGGAGCCTCCTCAGAGTTGTTAGTGGTTAGTGTGCCACAGTCCCCAAGCATGAAACAGGAAAGGCCGTGAGCTAGGCAGGGCTCTCAACTGGTCCCCAGGGTCTGGCATCACATGGCAGTGGCAGGGAAGCCGAGAGAGAGACTTCCAAAGAGAGGCGGGGGTGGTAAAAAGAGAGATGGGCAGTAAAGACAGATGGAGGGAGTGAGAGAGAGATAGAGGGTGAAGGAAAGGCTAGATGTAATGATGAGTCTCCCCCCCCCCCCCCCCCCCCTCCGTGCCCTTTTGAGTGAGCAGAGGGGATGGATAAGGGTTTGAAGCGTCTGTGCGAGCCAGAACGTGTGGGTGTGAGGGGGAGTGAGGGAGTGGGCACAGGAAGATCTCATTAGAGCCAATGCTAACCTCTCCCTTACCTCTCTGCATAATCCTGTCCGCGCTGGCTTTATCCGTGCTAAGATGTAGGGAGAACGAGATGAGGAGGGAGCATCAGAAATGCACAAACGCTTTGTTTCGATTTTACCCTCCTGCTTAGCTCGCTGTCGGGGGGCCTTTTCCCCCACTCACCTTTATGAATGCAGAATTGGCCTCCTTGCTCTTAGATATTTAAGATCAGAGAATATCATCCTGTGGTCTTCCATTGGAGTAATTTCCTTCAAAGATTCGAGGATGGAACATCTGTCACTATGCATCATGTACTGTTTGAAAATGAAAAGAGCATTCATTTTTATGTGAGTATCCAAGGCTAAGCCAGGGATGGGTAGTGTGAGGAGTAGTGAGTAAAGCATTGGAATTCTGGGAAATGTAGTTGAAGAGACTTCTGGTGAGTGGGTGAGTGGAAGTACAATGTTCTGCTATCAGTAATATCAGTGAGGTTTCGGTGGTCAATTTGACTGATCAGATTCAGTTAAACCCAGAGTTTAATGTCCAAAAATAGACAAAAATTGCGAGGTGACAGGACAATAGCGAAGGACAAACACCAGATTTGACTTGTCTCGAATCTATGGCAGCGCTGATTCTGATGACTACTGGGTCACTTCTTCATAAAAGAACGCCCAAAACAGCCATTTACTCCATGACTGAGTGTGCAGAATCAACAGTACAATAAAAGCCTTGGAAACAGCTTAGCCCATCTTACGCCCATAGACACTTTGCAAGATGAACTGTCTCCCTAGAATGAGATGAACTTTGTGTCCAAAGGCTGAGAGGCTTAGACCAAAGCCAAATGTGCATATACGTTTATAATCCTGTCTAACTCACAAGACAGCCCTGGGATCAGGCCTATCGATCCGGGGCGAGGACTGTAGATGAGTTAAGTTGTCGGACCTCAGATCGTTTCATCCTCGGCTTGATTTGTTGTGAGCAGTTTGTAGAATTATTGATTCGTTCTCTCGCCTTCCCTAGGATTCACTTTGGATGATTACGGTTTTTGAAGATGAACTCCTTATTCCTCATCAGCCTCACCCATCACACACACGCGCACACACACACACACACACTCCCCCAAATACAATTAATCCACCAGGGAGACAATTAAGTTTAAAGAAATGTTCTGTAGTCACTCCAAGTGTCTACTTCACCCCCCGACAGGATTGCACTGTGGGTCTTGCTTTCTTATTTAGTCCTTAGCATCAACCAAGACAACTGGGAGTCTGCGACTAATGAAAGATCAGCTTGTAATTTGCAATAGCAGTGGTAGCAGCATCTTCATCTGTTGAGTCACTGTAAAAAAAAGTGGGCAGCCCACCCCACTCAAACACATTCTTAAACCATTCTGGTTTCAGGGACTCTATTTCCAGCTGTGGCCAGGCGTGATTTATTTAGTTAAGATGTTAAACCAGCCTGACCACAGCTGGAAATATTTTCACCAGAATCACTGCCTGCACCTACAAGAGAGAGAGACTCTCCAGAGGAGTTAATAATGAAGGAACATTGGAAGGAACGTTTCCACCCCCCTCCCTCCATCGCTTGTTCATCCACAGCACGCACACTGACAGGCCTCGGTCGTTAATGGCTTGATGTGGGATTAAAGATGTGGCTCTAATAAGATGCCGACGCAGGCGCCGAGGCCCCTTCACGGGGGCGTAATTAACCCTCGGGCCCGAGGGGGCACATGAGGCGCTTCTTCCTCTGGCTTCTGTTGCTAGCGACAGGAAAGGCAAGACACAAATGAACCAACTTCTTGACCCCGCGTTTGACTCCAGCCGGCTGTCACGATGCAGAGCTTTGTTGAACTCAAAGCAATCGAGGCTCTCTTAATGGCGTCTCTAAAACATAATGCCTTTGCATTTTTATCACCTTCCGTTCCATTTGTGTCACCCAAGGGACACGGACAGGCAGACAGACGCAAGCAAGGTTCGAGTGACCCAGCCAGATATAACCAGGTGTCTGATGCATGCGTGTGGCGCAATAAGTGTGCCTCAAGTTGCCATGACAACCAAGTCTGTCACCAGCTGCATGTTGTACTGGAACATAATAATCAGTGGTGTGAAAAAAAAGATGTCTTCAAGTTGATGCCAGTATCAGTGTGTGTGTGTGAG
This sequence comes from Limnothrissa miodon, assembly GCA_017657215.1. Lineage (NCBI taxonomy): Eukaryota > Metazoa > Chordata > Actinopteri > Clupeiformes > Clupeidae > Limnothrissa > Limnothrissa miodon. Next base: position 10,070 of record JAGFZM010005143.1, on the reverse strand, counting down.
TTTACAGTTGTGTTTGTACTTGTAGCGACCTCCAGTCTGCGTATTTTCAACATAAAGGTTGCAAAAATCTTCTTAAAATGAAACCCATTGAAGGCCATTTTAATGGGCGTTTGTGTACTGTAGGGCTGGTGACTGTTGAAGTTCCCCCTGGACTCTCTGCCTGAGCCTGCGTGAGCCTGTTCCTTTCTCATTTATTACCACCGGCCTAGTCAACGGGCCACCTTGCCCCGCGCCACTGCATTGATTGCTGTTACCGGGAGACAAAGAGGCTTGTTTGTCCTCGCGTGGCGTGACCAGGAGTCACCTGTCGTCCGGCTAATCCGCCGGGCCATTATCCGGTCTACGGGCGACTTTCAGGTTCCGTCAGACTTAGAGAAAAGGACGTCTCGGCTCCGAAAGCAAACAGAGATGGCAGCATGCCCAGCTGTGCTACGGCTTGCCAAGGCCACTCCAAAAATACAAGCAGGGATAAAGAAGGAACTCTTCAAAGTAGGATTCCTTTGGCGTGTGTGTGTGTGTGTGTGTGTGTGTGTGGGATAAAGACAGGGAGTAGGGGTGTGTGTGTGTGTGTGTGTGTGTGAGAGAGAGGGAGTGTCTGTGTGTGTGTGTGTGTGTGTGTGTGTGTGTGTGTGTGTGTATATGTGTAATAGAGAGATGGAGAGTGTGTGTGTGTGTGTGTGTGTAAGTGTGTGTGTGTGCGCTGTAAATTAAGGTGCTATGAATCACTGTTCACAGGTGGAAAAAGGGGGAAATGAAGAGAGAGATCTCTTGATTTCAAAGACTAGAAAATAGTTGTGCGATAAGAAGGCAATTTCATAAACAAGCACGTTGCAGCCGAGTTGGAGGCAGGTGGGCTAATCACGGGGACAAAGACAAGTCCTGCGTCACAAGCAGCATGCTCAAAATGCACCCACCCCCCACTGCCAGACCCCCTTCCCATTGACAGGTATGGGGTGTGTGCGGGTGACTCAGGCTGGCCTGTTGAGTGGCAGGCTTATGTTAGATGACTGATTGAGGACAGGAGCAGGCATGCCTTTGAGAGTCCAAATAAACATTATGCCCCTCGCGGTTGTCCTTGTAGTGGAGTGGAGATGCAGATCTTATCTGTGCTGCGCTGAATCTCATCAGCAAATCATCAACCTAATTACTAAGTGGGTCTGTGGTGGGGGTGGAGTCGGGTGGGGTGGGGGGCTAAGCTTGTTTGCTTTTGTGTCTGAGTGAGGTGGAGGATGTTTGACAAGGTATGTTCTGGCATAACTGTGTTATGTGTGTTATGCGTGTGCCCTTGCATAAGTATTTGTGTGTGTCCGTTCTTGTTTTATTTATGCTGTAGACTAGGTCAGTGTAAGCTTTCTGCTGCTGGCTACATACTAAAGCACACACTTACACACACATATACAGTACACATGCACACCACATGCAGACACTTACACAAACACATACATTTTATTCAGGTGGATCGATGTAGCGCTCTGGGTGGCTGGTGGCATACAATCTAACCTGTCTGGATTATAACCACTCAGTCTCTCCCAAGGCCACCACTATTAGCTTTGCTGCAAACATCCCTCTGTGTGTGTGTGTGTGTGTGTGTGTCTCAAAGGATATCTGTGACCAGTGGTTAAGTAGAGCCTTAAGTTTAAGCAAAGAGGAAGCATATTTATTGTTCTTCCTCTTACCAGCCCCTGGTGCAATATTTACAGTGCAGTATAACCAAAAACTAAAAGGCTTTAACGAGAAAAAATACTTAAGAAAATGACGAAGAAAAGAACAAAATAGCAAAACGATAGCAACTATTTACAATATCTTACACACTGAGATTGAGGCCTGGTTTATAGGTCCGTGCCCATAGCTAGCCTACCTGAGAGGGACCAAAAAGCACCCTTTTAACACACTCACTCATCCCCAACTCTAATGGACAATAGCACTTACACTATTACACACAGTGACATGTGACTAATGTTTAACCGAATGTTTAAAGTTGACCTATGCATCATTGCTCTTAGCGTTTAGCAGGACTGGCATCACTGGGATGGGGAGGAAGTATCCAGTAGTTACGTGAGCATCTGTATGGCATGGTGCCATGCAGTAAGCTCCAGTAGATGCCACTGTTTTTGCTGGCATACAAATCAAGTGCTTGGCCATAGATGAGCAGTGGCCATCGATCAGACTTCCGAAGGTCCAGCACAGCCCTTGAGCTTTTGAAGAACACATCCCACACAATCCCACACACACACACACACACACACACACACAGACACACACACAGACACACACACACACACATGCACACACACACGGACACACACGCACACAGAAACTGCTGTCATAGACAAACAAATGCATTCTCTCTCTCTCTCCCTAACTCACACTCACACACACACACACACACACACACACACAAACACCTTTTTTCCGATGCCTCTGGTAATATTTACCAAGTGTGCTCAACACTGGCGCATTGACATTTGTGTTGGAGTGGGCGTTGTGATGTGGCAGGTTTGCCGGCAGCCCTGGCTGGTGTGATCGAGTGGACGAAGTCGGCCTGTGACACGGTAGGCCGGGGTGTAGGGGAGAGGGTAGGTGGTGGTGGCGGCTGTGTGTGTGTGTGTGTGTGTGTGCGTCGGGTGGGGGTTGTGGGGGGGGGGTTGGTTGCTCTCACAGCTCCGTTACTAGAGAGACAAGCTTTGAAGCCAACCAGACAGGAGACGGCGTGTTCTTTCTCACTGGCTGGCGACTGGCTTTCGGAGCTGTATGTGTTTCTAAGTGCATGTGAGTCAGGCAAAAATAAGCCTGGCCTGGAGAGGGAGAGGGAGAAGCTTTTTTTTGGTGATGGGAGTTTACACCTCAGAGCGTCTCCTTTGAATTTGATCCTTTCATGTTCTGAATGGTGGCCCTGATGGTGTGTGTATGTGTGTGTGTGTGTGTGTGTGTGTGCGGCCCCTGGAAACGCTTGGCTCTGCACTAGTTGCTCGATGTGCGCCGCCTGTATTATTGACACCCGCCTGGTAAAAAACATACTGTAAAGCAATATAATTCACTTTGAAGTGTTCTGTTTTTCTCGCTCTTTTTCTCTCTCTTGTTAGCTCTTTCTGTCTGTTGTGCGCTCGCTTCCTTCTCTTTCTCTCTTCTCTCTCTCTCTCTCTCTAGCTTCTTCTCTCTGTTTTTCTTTCTCTTTGATTTTCCTCTTTTTTTTCTCTGTATCTTCCTCTCTTAAACTAACTTCTAACTTGCCTCCAGCAGTGAGATTTTTGTTGCGCTTGTTTGATGACTTTTGTGGCTTTAGATATGGGGGTGATATTTTACAATGAGCTGTAGTGTACACACTCCTCATTTGCACTGACACAGGGGAGGTTTTCCAAGGATTTACTTTCATAACTCGGACACAATTAAATTGGACTGCATGAAACAGGGCGTGGAAAATGGTGTGGATCTTACTTAATGAATTGCAAATGCGGGGGAAAACTAAACAAAGTCAGGAATGCCAGTCTTCATTTTCAGCCCAATGTCAAAAAGAATTGTTTTTCCTCAAACCCGGACCTACTATGGATGGACTGTGTTCAAGCTGTTGTGATCCCTGTGCTGAAGCAGCCGTGCATCTGAAACTTAAACATTGGAGCGGTGTTGATGAATGATCAATAACACAGCTCTTGTCTTAGTCTCGTCTAAGTACCACAGTATTGCTTTGCCTTCGTGTGCTGCTGTTTGCATGCATCCTAAAAATGTCATTTCACATATGCATTTGTGCAGCAGATGCAAGGAACCCAGAATAATTGATGCCATTGCACTGGGTTAGAGGCATGCGCTTGGAAAAGTAAAAAAAAAAAAAATTCTTTCCAACTGCCTAAATCACCAACTCCCAAAGTTGCCTTCATTATGCTGAGTGACATTTTGCCAACCAAGCAAATAGTCTTCCCTAACAATCATTTCAAACCAGCACCAAACCACCCTTTGTCTGGTTTCTGTGAGAGCACTTAATTACTTGCTTAAAACGCCGCTTGTTATTCGCCGCCTGCTGTATTGAGCAAACACACACCAGCCACATCAGCCCACTGAGCCCCAGCCAGTCTGTCTTCCCAGTCCATGTCTGCCTTAAGTCCCTTAAACAAATCCCCCCGCAGCGCATTCTAGCACATTCCATTGTCTTCCCGCTCATTAAAATACATTCAAGAACTGCTGTCTCCTCATGTATTCAGTTTTTTTTTTGTTTGTTTTTTGGCTTATGTTAGAGCGAGTTAAGGATGGAAAAGTGGCAGATCTGTTAGGCGTGTTAGGGAGGGTGGTGTGACAAAGGGTTGTCTGCTGAAGACGCCACCCACCCCACACACACACACACACACATACACACAGATGTGAGAGCTTAACCCCCTGCTGTCTCCCCCTTAATAATGTGTCTTTGCCATGGTGGGGAGTTTTTCTTGATGAATCCTTACTTAACCCAAGAGTGCTCACCATGGCTTCAGGCAGAAAAAAATACTCTTTTAATGTCTGTCTGGAGCTTGTCTTGAACTTATGTTGATTAGTTGAGTGATATGTGTGTGTGTGTGTGTCTGTGTGTGTGGGGGGGGGGGGGGGGCAAGCCCAAGTGCATGACAGCACTGCAACAGCACAAAGCACCACACAAGGTAGAAGAGTGAGGAATGGAATGAAACAGTGGAACGGCAAGAAAATATTTAGAGGAGATGAGGGAAGAAGGGCTCAGGACCATCACCACTGCGTGTTTATTCTCTCTCTCTCTCCCTCTGGCCCAACCGCAGAAAGCCCACCTTGTCTGCCCCTGATTTACTTTGCCTTGTAGCCAATGATGGAAGCGCACACACACACACACACACATAAACAAATAAGCACACACATATACAAACGCACTCACATGCTTACTCATCTGCAGGGAAGCATAGGGCCACTCTGAGGCCACATGAGGCAGCTCCAACACTTTAGGAGGTAGTCGGGGAGGGGGGGAGAGAGAGAGGGATAGAGAGAGAGAGAGGGAGGGAGGGAGAGAGAGTCAGTGCAGGGTCAAAGCCTTAGGCTTAGTGATGTCAGAGCACAGAACATCAATGTGAGTGTGTGTGTGTGTGTGTGTGTGTGTGTGTAGGGGGTTGGGTAAAGTATTACCCCTATGGTATTTTACCTCTACCACACAATTAGCTTGAATTATCATGTTCCAAAAACACTGTGAGGGAAGAGGTCCTGTGTCATGTTTGTGCCATTGTGTAAGAGCCCAGAAGAATGAGGACAGCAGCTCCACACTGACCCCCCCCCCCCCCCCCCCCCCCGTCCCCCCAGCTTCATGCAGAGTATCAATCAGACATGGATGACAACCTGAAAATACCAGACATGAAGCCATTCTGACGTTAATCTGAGAAAACGTCTCGAGGGCAGGAGAAATGGAGAGCAAGAGAGAACGGCACACATGCGCGCGCACACACACACTCAGACTCACACACACACGCACACGCGCACACACATTGACCATGACCAGCAAGGAAAAGCATTAGCCATCGTGAGATATTGGGGTCGACGGGTCCCAAACGCTGCTTCCACCCTGCGACTCATAGGGCACACATAGGCCAACGTTATCACTTAGAAATCAAAATGGCAGGCTCATGAGTGCCGGGCGCACTGCCGCCTGCTTTTGATGTCTGGCCTGACGAGACATAGACCACACTGCACTCAATGAAGTCCCTGTGTCTGTCTGTCCAGCCGTTCGTCGGCTTCCAAGAACAGGGAGAAATGAAGCATCACCTGTCTGTCCCAGAGCTGTCCTTTTTGCCGTATCCAGACCCAGAGCACGTGACCAGGTCTAAAACAGAGCACAATTAATCCTGAAAGGGCTAATATGGTTGTCACTCTGGCAGTGCCGAGAGCACTCGTGGGCATGGAGAGACTTCCCTCCACCACAGCCTCCCCTTCCTACCCTCCCTTCGTCCCATGAATTAATGACTTTTACTTGACTGCCATTTGAAATGGATTTATGTGCATTTGCTTGTGGTGGAGTCAATTAACAAAAATAGAAATTCTTCTACATCTCATGTAAGACTGCAATTATATCACAAGTCAACTACTGCTATAACTTTCCATCAGAATATAATACTGTATATTCGCCAGTTCTTTTTAAAACCTGCATAGTGATTTCCACCACAGTTATAATTGTAAACAGTGGCGCACGTAGGTGTGATAGGTTAAGCACGTCTTGTGTTCTTGCTAGGCTTACCATTGCTTTGATTTTCCTATCAGGGCGTCAGTGGCAGACTCCCAACTGTTTCCAGCATGGTTTCATTGCTGTGGTTGGTGAAAGTGCTGCTGCTGGTGTGCCTTGCAAGCAAATAATTAGCCAAGTGTCACTGTGCTGCCCTTGCCCCCCTGTCTGCCACCGTCTTCGCTTAGACCAATCAACACACTATTAAGACATTTCTAAGCTACAAGTATTCATTATATGCTCTGAGATGTATCAGCAAGATGTCTTCTGGAATGTTCTCTGTGCTGGAGCAGGAAAGCTGCTGAAATGAACAAGTGTGCGGCCGCACACACGCACACACACACTCCTGCACACACCACACCCTCGCCGTCCCTCGCTTGCTCGCCTGTGTTCTGTGGGCTGTGAGCTGTGACATGGAGCCCATTAAGATGCATGGCACACTTCCCTTCGGCTCGCTCTCGCTCTGAGCACTTCACTGAGAGCCCCGATGATGATGGAACATTCTGGATTGTTGGTGAGAGAGTGGAGAGAAGGTTGTGCATTTGTGTGTGTGTGTGTGTATGTGTGTGTGGTGTTGTGATATGTGTGAATGCATGTGTGTGTGTGTGTGTGTGTGTGTGTGGTGTTGTGTATGTGAAATGTGTGTGTGAGGGGGGTTGTGTGTGCATGTGTGTGTGCTGCTGCAGTGACTGCAGCTGCAGCTCTGTAGAGTGTGAAGGTCAAGTTGAGTTGCTTCTGCCATACTACCACCAAACCCAGTGATCCTAATAGCACCACGAGGGTGGAGTAGGCAAGTGTGTGTGTGTGTGTGTGTGTGTGTGTGTGTGTGTGTGTGTGTGGCAGGAAAAAAACACACGCACACAACAACAACACCAGATGCTGTAGATGTGTGGGCGTGCCCAAACTAAAATATGTGCACACCACAAGGTCCCTGTAAAATTATGGGTGGCATCATAAAGTGGAACTTTTAACTTACTCCCCCCTTGTCCCTCCTCCTTCTTCTTCTTCCTCTCTCTCTCTCTCTCTCTCTCTCTCTCCGTCTCTCTGATGACTTTATATATAATCTTCAGCTGCAGGGAGTACCTTGCTTTTTATTCTGGCTATGATTACAGTTCTCAAGCCCATCACCATACAGATGTGTTCATAAATATCCATGGCCATTCCCACAGAAGTGAAAACAAGTTAATTATGCATGTTTATGGAAATGAATGCGCAGGAGAGAGCAGCCTGGGGACGGGATGTGTGGGACAGTAATTGATATAACAGATTGTTGCTACTGACATCTGAAGGGGGGAGCAGGAGAGGGAGAGAGAGGAGTCAAACGCATACCTGGATCTTTTAGAGGACGAGACATTTCTGAAAAAAAAAAAAGTCCTGTAATAGGTAGGAAAAGCTTTGGTCTCCATGGAAACAGAAGGGTCTCTCCCCCCGTTTTCCAGAGCTGTGCTGACATCGAATTTCGAGAGTCGACATACCTCAGAGGACCTACCAATGACTTTAAGCCTTCTAACCCCCCAAAAATGAGAACTTACCAATAACCTACTAATAATTACCAATAATCTTTTACCCCCCCCCCCCCCACACACACACACACGCACGCACAAACAAGTGTGTCTATGGCATATAAATAATAAAAATATTAGTTTCAGCAAATGTATCAGATGTCTTTAATAAGGAAGACTTGGCAGCCCTGGCCTTGCCAAGAGACTGTGATGATAATCTGTGCTCAATTAAAAAAAAAAGAATGAAGGCCTGGCTCTCTCTTTCTTTCTCACCCTCTCTCCATCTCCATCTCTTCACCATTTCTTTTCAGAAATTTTGGCAGCATATGTTTGTCCTGTGGGCACAGCGCTGCTGATGTTGTCAATGTCACTCTTAAGTTTACACAAACAAATAATGTCACAGCTCATTAGCTCCCCCCGCTCTCTTCTTTCTGCCTTTCTCTCTTCCCCCTCTCTTGTTCTCTCCTTTTCTCTCAGAAGGGCTGTTCCACGGTAAGAAATAAAGGGGAAGGAAATGTAACACCTCAATCGGAGAGATCACAACATTTCAAAACACGGTGCTCCCCAGTCCAGTGGCCTTGAATAATAGTGATGGAGCACAATTATTAGCGTGACGGTGCATAATTAACACTTCAGAACAGGCGTGCCAATCAATCTGCCAGGCACACAGACACTTCTGGACAGGTGACAGGGTCTGCGTATCAGCTGGGGGAGATGGGAACAGCCATCACAGGGCTCTATCCATTATGTGGGTGAGTGTACACCTGCATGATGCCTCTGAATCTCTCTGCCGCGGCAAACTTCATCGCTTTTCTCCCAGCGAAACGCCTCGTCCTCAATGCGCAGGTGAATTATTAGCTGGAGCCACTCCCGGGCCTGTTGTCCGCAAGGACCTGAGTCTCAGCAAAGACTGATGGGCAGAGAGTAGACTGACTCGGAGGTACAGTAGTGGAGCAGTGGAAGCTTTAATATTTAGTATAGCAGCAGGACCCCATGCTTAGATCTTGTGGGTGTATTCCTGTGGCCATGCCATGTAATGGATGCAGTATGAAATTTAAGGGAGTCCTAAACTTCCTACAGGATAGATCTATGTATGTATGTACAGTATGTATGTATGTATGTGTATGTGTGTATGCGTGTATGGTGTATATGGATCTGTCAATTTTTCTTTGCACAAAATTGTCTGTTAAAATTCACAATTGCAAAATCAAGTTCTCAGACAAATCAGAGAGGCTGCATCATTTTTGAACTGAACATTTGCTGCTGTCTGGGTTGGAAGAAAATGATTAACTTTCAATTCAGCCATAATAACAGCAGGAACCAGGAGCCAGGCAATCAGCTTTCGCCAAGCTAATTCCAGTTAAAGTTGTAATGTTTGAGCCTAGTCAGCTCCATGTCTGTGATCAACTGTGTCGGGTCTACATGTGTAGAATGTGTTGAATATGCAGGTATGTGTGTGCGTGTCTGTCTGTTTGTATGTGTGTGTGTGTATGTGTGTGAGCGACTCTGAATCAATGTGTGTGTCCCTGGTGTGAGGCCACGACTGCAGTAGTTTGGGAACAGGCGTCCTGCTGGGATGATGCTGAGGAGGAGCGGAGGGTGATTACACCGTCATTACAGCCAGGGCTGTGTCTCTCTCTCTCTCTCTCTCTCTCTCTCTCTCTCTCTCTCTCTCTCTTACTTTCTCTCCCTCTACGTTCTTTCTCTCTGTTTGTGTTTCCTCTCTCTCTCTCTCTCTCTCCCTCTCTCTCTCTCTCTCTCTGTCTGTCTTTCTCTTTTTCTCCCCCTCTCTCTTTCTCTGTTTGTCTGTCTCTCTCTCTCCTCTCTTTCTTTCTCTCTCTCTCCTTCTCTCTCTCCACCATCTCTCTCTCTTTCTGTTTGTCTGTTACCCACCTCCATCAGCACCTCCATCACTGCCAGCAAGTGCTGCTCCTCTTTTGTGTTGCTCCAAAAGCAACACCCAATTTGCATTCCAGGGAGGAGAGACAGAGAAAAAAAAATCTTTTGGGGCTTATTTAAATTCAAAGGCATGCCTTCATGGGTAGAGCGAATAGGATTGTGTGTGTGTGCGTGTGCGTGTGTGTGTGTGTGTGTCTGCATGCATGTGTGGGGAGGAAGGAGGCTCAGGCTGCTAATGGAATTTAAAGCGGATGTGGTTTATTGCTCTTGCGTTGCACTGAGAAACCCATTTTTATGCCAGCCGCACGCTAAAAATGATCCCCTTTCCAACAACCCCACATGCCACTCCCCACCCCACGCCACTCACCCCTATTGTCAGGCCAGGTCACCTCCCTCTTTACCCTAACCCCAGCATACACACACACGCACACACACACACACACACACACACACACACACACACACACACACAC
>JAGFZM010005142.1:0-13859 GCA_017657215.1 Limnothrissa miodon | reverse complement strand
CGCGCACATACATAAAACATGTACATAAACATACGCACACACAGACACACACAGGCGTATGATTTGTCTACCTCCCTTTATTTGTTTTTGTTTCCATCTTGTCCTCCTGTCTTTGACTCTCAGCTAGTGTTGTGGTGTGTTTCTCATGTTTTTCTCTTTCGTCCTTCTTCCTCTGTTGCTTTGTGTCTTTCTCTGTGTCTGTCTCTGCCTCAGAAACTTGCACACACACTCACACTCATACACACACAGTGGTTCCCACTCTCCACCTCTGCTGTTGCTCTGTGTGTGTGTGTGTGTGTGTGTGTGTGTGTGTGTTACAGTGAGTGAGTGAGTGATGTAGCCGTCTGGTGAGCGTAGCTGCCTCTGGCTGCACATCATGCTCCAGGCAGAAGCTGTCGGAGTCTGGCTGGAGATGAGATCCAGGAGTGGGGGATTGGAGGGCTGATCCAGGGGTGGAGTTGTAGATGGGCGGAGGTGAGGGCAGGGGTAGAGGTGGGGCTGAGGCAGGCTGCTCACTCCCAGGTGACCTGATGTTGGCAGAATTAAAATTTGCCCCACCCCCCTCCACACACACACACACACACACACACACCACTAACCACCACCAACCACCTGACAAGCAAACCTTAATTTCACCCACTCAAACACACACTTGCAACTTGCTCACTTCTTTTTGTGTTTCCCTTCTCTTTTATTCTTTCATTCCCTCTTTATCCGTACATTTGCATGCTAAAATGCTGCACACACACACACACACACACACACACACACACACACGGCAAATAGCCAGCTCAGGCATTTAGAAGAATCTGTCAGAGGGTACTACTTCATTGTAGAACCTGGCACAGCACAGACTCCAGATCAGTCAGAGAGGGCACCAAACCTGACACATGACCTCATTGTCTGACACCTGTGAGGAACAGCATTATGGGAGTCTATTAGGATGATTAAAAATGGAAACATGTATCGTATCGACCTTAAGGTTAGCAGGTAGTCACTAGTAATTGCTATCGCTAGTACAATTGCTTTCCATTGCACCCTATTCACTAATTATCATTAGCTATCAGTTATTACATTGTTATTAACCATATATTACCACCGCTGGTGGCTCCCTGCTATTCCTGCCTCTTCTGTAAAGGGCTAAATTTCTTCTGTTCCTGTCTAAATTTCTCCTGACTTGGACCTTATTACTGTTTCAGTGTTAGAGCACACAGACAGTGTGTCAGCTATTATACAGAAGTCATTATATTCCAGCAGGCAAGAGGAGCCTCCTCAGAGTTGTTAGTGGTTAGTGTGCCACAGTCCCCAAGCATGAAACAGGAAAGGCCGTGAGCTAGGCAGGGCTCTCAACTGGTCCCCAGGGTCTGGCATCACATGGCAGTGGCAGGGAAGCCGAGAGAGAGACTTCCAAAGAGAGGCGGGGGTGGTAAAAAGAGAGATGGGCAGTAAAGACAGATGGAGGGAGTGAGAGAGAGATAGAGGGTGAAGGAAAGGCTAGATGTAATGATGAGTCTCCCCCCCCCCCCCCCCCCCCTCCGTGCCCTTTTGAGTGAGCAGAGGGGATGGATAAGGGTTTGAAGCGTCTGTGCGAGCCAGAACGTGTGGGTGTGAGGGGGAGTGAGGGAGTGGGCACAGGAAGATCTCATTAGAGCCAATGCTAACCTCTCCCTTACCTCTCTGCATAATCCTGTCCGCGCTGGCTTTATCCGTGCTAAGATGTAGGGAGAACGAGATGAGGAGGGAGCATCAGAAATGCACAAACGCTTTGTTTCGATTTTACCCTCCTGCTTAGCTCGCTGTCGGGGGGCCTTTTCCCCCACTCACCTTTATGAATGCAGAATTGGCCTCCTTGCTCTTAGATATTTAAGATCAGAGAATATCATCCTGTGGTCTTCCATTGGAGTAATTTCCTTCAAAGATTCGAGGATGGAACATCTGTCACTATGCATCATGTACTGTTTGAAAATGAAAAGAGCATTCATTTTTATGTGAGTATCCAAGGCTAAGCCAGGGATGGGTAGTGTGAGGAGTAGTGAGTAAAGCATTGGAATTCTGGGAAATGTAGTTGAAGAGACTTCTGGTGAGTGGGTGAGTGGAAGTACAATGTTCTGCTATCAGTAATATCAGTGAGGTTTCGGTGGTCAATTTGACTGATCAGATTCAGTTAAACCCAGAGTTTAATGTCCAAAAATAGACAAAAATTGCGAGGTGACAGGACAATAGCGAAGGACAAACACCAGATTTGACTTGTCTCGAATCTATGGCAGCGCTGATTCTGATGACTACTGGGTCACTTCTTCATAAAAGAACGCCCAAAACAGCCATTTACTCCATGACTGAGTGTGCAGAATCAACAGTACAATAAAAGCCTTGGAAACAGCTTAGCCCATCTTACGCCCATAGACACTTTGCAAGATGAACTGTCTCCCTAGAATGAGATGAACTTTGTGTCCAAAGGCTGAGAGGCTTAGACCAAAGCCAAATGTGCATATACGTTTATAATCCTGTCTAACTCACAAGACAGCCCTGGGATCAGGCCTATCGATCCGGGGCGAGGACTGTAGATGAGTTAAGTTGTCGGACCTCAGATCGTTTCATCCTCGGCTTGATTTGTTGTGAGCAGTTTGTAGAATTATTGATTCGTTCTCTCGCCTTCCCTAGGATTCACTTTGGATGATTACGGTTTTTGAAGATGAACTCCTTATTCCTCATCAGCCTCACCCATCACACACACGCGCACACACACACACACACACTCCCCCAAATACAATTAATCCACCAGGGAGACAATTAAGTTTAAAGAAATGTTCTGTAGTCACTCCAAGTGTCTACTTCACCCCCCGACAGGATTGCACTGTGGGTCTTGCTTTCTTATTTAGTCCTTAGCATCAACCAAGACAACTGGGAGTCTGCGACTAATGAAAGATCAGCTTGTAATTTGCAATAGCAGTGGTAGCAGCATCTTCATCTGTTGAGTCACTGTAAAAAAAAGTGGGCAGCCCACCCCACTCAAACACATTCTTAAACCATTCTGGTTTCAGGGACTCTATTTCCAGCTGTGGCCAGGCGTGATTTATTTAGTTAAGATGTTAAACCAGCCTGACCACAGCTGGAAATATTTTCACCAGAATCACTGCCTGCACCTACAAGAGAGAGAGACTCTCCAGAGGAGTTAATAATGAAGGAACATTGGAAGGAACGTTTCCACCCCCCTCCCTCCATCGCTTGTTCATCCACAGCACGCACACTGACAGGCCTCGGTCGTTAATGGCTTGATGTGGGATTAAAGATGTGGCTCTAATAAGATGCCGACGCAGGCGCCGAGGCCCCTTCACGGGGGCGTAATTAACCCTCGGGCCCGAGGGGGCACATGAGGCGCTTCTTCCTCTGGCTTCTGTTGCTAGCGACAGGAAAGGCAAGACACAAATGAACCAACTTCTTGACCCCGCGTTTGACTCCAGCCGGCTGTCACGATGCAGAGCTTTGTTGAACTCAAAGCAATCGAGGCTCTCTTAATGGCGTCTCTAAAACATAATGCCTTTGCATTTTTATCACCTTCCGTTCCATTTGTGTCACCCAAGGGACACGGACAGGCAGACAGACGCAAGCAAGGTTCGAGTGACCCAGCCAGATATAACCAGGTGTCTGATGCATGCGTGTGGCGCAATAAGTGTGCCTCAAGTTGCCATGACAACCAAGTCTGTCACCAGCTGCATGTTGTACTGGAACATAATAATCAGTGGTGTGAAAAAAAAGATGTCTTCAAGTTGATGCCAGTATCAGTGTGTGTGTGTGAGTTTACAGTTGTGTTTGTACTTGTAGCGACCTCCAGTCTGCGTATTTTCAACATAAAGGTTGCAAAAATCTTCTTAAAATGAAACCCATTGAAGGCCATTTTAATGGGCGTTTGTGTACTGTAGGGCTGGTGACTGTTGAAGTTCCCCCTGGACTCTCTGCCTGAGCCTGCGTGAGCCTGTTCCTTTCTCATTTATTACCACCGGCCTAGTCAACGGGCCACCTTGCCCCGCGCCACTGCATTGATTGCTGTTACCGGGAGACAAAGAGGCTTGTTTGTCCTCGCGTGGCGTGACCAGGAGTCACCTGTCGTCCGGCTAATCCGCCGGGCCATTATCCGGTCTACGGGCGACTTTCAGGTTCCGTCAGACTTAGAGAAAAGGACGTCTCGGCTCCGAAAGCAAACAGAGATGGCAGCATGCCCAGCTGTGCTACGGCTTGCCAAGGCCACTCCAAAAATACAAGCAGGGATAAAGAAGGAACTCTTCAAAGTAGGATTCCTTTGGCGTGTGTGTGTGTGTGTGTGTGTGTGTGTGGGATAAAGACAGGGAGTAGGGGTGTGTGTGTGTGTGTGTGTGTGTGAGAGAGAGGGAGTGTCTGTGTGTGTGTGTGTGTGTGTGTGTGTGTGTGTGTGTGTATATGTGTAATAGAGAGATGGAGAGTGTGTGTGTGTGTGTGTGTGTAAGTGTGTGTGTGTGCGCTGTAAATTAAGGTGCTATGAATCACTGTTCACAGGTGGAAAAAGGGGGAAATGAAGAGAGAGATCTCTTGATTTCAAAGACTAGAAAATAGTTGTGCGATAAGAAGGCAATTTCATAAACAAGCACGTTGCAGCCGAGTTGGAGGCAGGTGGGCTAATCACGGGGACAAAGACAAGTCCTGCGTCACAAGCAGCATGCTCAAAATGCACCCACCCCCCACTGCCAGACCCCCTTCCCATTGACAGGTATGGGGTGTGTGCGGGTGACTCAGGCTGGCCTGTTGAGTGGCAGGCTTATGTTAGATGACTGATTGAGGACAGGAGCAGGCATGCCTTTGAGAGTCCAAATAAACATTATGCCCCTCGCGGTTGTCCTTGTAGTGGAGTGGAGATGCAGATCTTATCTGTGCTGCGCTGAATCTCATCAGCAAATCATCAACCTAATTACTAAGTGGGTCTGTGGTGGGGGTGGAGTCGGGTGGGGTGGGGGGCTAAGCTTGTTTGCTTTTGTGTCTGAGTGAGGTGGAGGATGTTTGACAAGGTATGTTCTGGCATAACTGTGTTATGTGTGTTATGCGTGTGCCCTTGCATAAGTATTTGTGTGTGTCCGTTCTTGTTTTATTTATGCTGTAGACTAGGTCAGTGTAAGCTTTCTGCTGCTGGCTACATACTAAAGCACACACTTACACACACATATACAGTACACATGCACACCACATGCAGACACTTACACAAACACATACATTTTATTCAGGTGGATCGATGTAGCGCTCTGGGTGGCTGGTGGCATACAATCTAACCTGTCTGGATTATAACCACTCAGTCTCTCCCAAGGCCACCACTATTAGCTTTGCTGCAAACATCCCTCTGTGTGTGTGTGTGTGTGTGTGTGTCTCAAAGGATATCTGTGACCAGTGGTTAAGTAGAGCCTTAAGTTTAAGCAAAGAGGAAGCATATTTATTGTTCTTCCTCTTACCAGCCCCTGGTGCAATATTTACAGTGCAGTATAACCAAAAACTAAAAGGCTTTAACGAGAAAAAATACTTAAGAAAATGACGAAGAAAAGAACAAAATAGCAAAACGATAGCAACTATTTACAATATCTTACACACTGAGATTGAGGCCTGGTTTATAGGTCCGTGCCCATAGCTAGCCTACCTGAGAGGGACCAAAAAGCACCCTTTTAACACACTCACTCATCCCCAACTCTAATGGACAATAGCACTTACACTATTACACACAGTGACATGTGACTAATGTTTAACCGAATGTTTAAAGTTGACCTATGCATCATTGCTCTTAGCGTTTATTAGGACTGGCATCACTGGGATGGGGAGGAAGTATCCAGTAGTTACGTGAGCATCTGTATGGCATGGTGCCATGCAGTAAGCTCCAGTAGATGCCACTGTTTTTGCTGGCATACAAATCAAGTGCTTGGCCATAGATGAGCAGTGGCCATCGATCAGACTTCCGAAGGTCCAGCACAGCCCTTGAGCTTTTGAAGAACACATCCCACACAATCCCACACACACACACACACACACACACACACAGACACACACACAGACACACACACACACACATGCACACACACACGGACACACACGCACACAGAAACTGCTGTCATAGACAAACAAATGCATTCTCTCTCTCTCTCCCTAACTCACACTCACACACACACACACACACACACACACACAAACACCTTTTTTCCGATGCCTCTGGTAATATTTACCAAGTGTGCTCAACACTGGCGCATTGACATTTGTGTTGGAGTGGGCGTTGTGATGTGGCAGGTTTGCCGGCAGCCCTGGCTGGTGTGATCGAGTGGACGAAGTCGGCCTGTGACACGGTAGGCCGGGGTGTAGGGGAGAGGGTAGGTGGTGGTGGCGGCTGTGTGTGTGTGTGTGTGTGTGTGCGGGGGGGGGGGTGGGGGGGGGGGGGTTGGTTGCTCTCACAGCTCCGTTACTAGAGAGACAAGCTTTGAAGCCAACCAGACAGGAGACGGCGTGTTCTTTCTCACTGGCTGGCGACTGGCTTTCGGAGCTGTATGTGTTTCTAAGTGCATGTGAGTCAGGCAAAAATAAGCCTGGCCTGGAGAGGGAGAGGGAGAAGCTTTTTTTTGGTGATGGGAGTTTACACCTCAGAGCGTCTCCTTTGAATTTGATCCTTTCATGTTCTGAATGGTGGCCCTGATGGTGTGTGTATGTGTGTGTGTGTGTGTGTGTGTGTGCGGCCCCTGGAAACGCTTGGCTCTGCACTAGTTGCTCGATGTGCGCCGCCTGTATTATTGACACCCGCCTGGTAAAAAACATACTGTAAAGCAATATAATTCACTTTGAAGTGTTCTGTTTTTCTCGCTCTTTTTCTCTCTCTTGTTAGCTCTTTCTGTCTGTTGTGCGCTCGCTTCCTTCTCTTTCTCTCTTCTCTCTCTCTCTCTCTCTAGCTTCTTCTCTCTGTTTTTCTTTCTCTTTGATTTTCCTCTTTTTTTTCTCTGTATCTTCCTCTCTTAAACTAACTTCTAACTTGCCTCCAGCAGTGAGATTTTTGTTGCGCTTGTTTGATGACTTTTGTGGCTTTAGATATGGGGGTGATATTTTACAATGAGCTGTAGTGTACACACTCCTCATTTGCACTGACACAGGGGAGGTTTTCCAAGGATTTACTTTCATAACTCGGACACAATTAAATTGGACTGCATGAAACAGGGCGTGGAAAATGGTGTGGATCTTACTTAATGAATTGCAAATGCGGGGGAAAACTAAACAAAGTCAGGAATGCCAGTCTTCATTTTCAGCCCAATGTCAAAAAGAATTGTTTTTCCTCAAACCCGGACCTACTATGGATGGACTGTGTTCAAGCTGTTGTGATCCCTGTGCTGAAGCAGCCGTGCATCTGAAACTTAAACATTGGAGCGGTGTTGATGAATGATCAATAACACAGCTCTTGTCTTAGTCTCGTCTAAGTACCACAGTATTGCTTTGCCTTCGTGTGCTGCTGTTTGCATGCATCCTAAAAATGTCATTTCACATATGCATTTGTGCAGCAGATGCAAGGAACCCAGAATAATTGATGCCATTGCACTGGGTTAGAGGCATGCGCTTGGAAAAGTAAAAAAAAAAAAAATTCTTTCCAACTGCCTAAATCACCAACTCCCAAAGTTGCCTTCATTATGCTGAGTGACATTTTGCCAACCAAGCAAATAGTCTTCCCTAACAATCATTTCAAACCAGCACCAAACCACCCTTTGTCTGGTTTCTGTGAGAGCACTTAATTACTTGCTTAAAACGCCGCTTGTTATTCGCCGCCTGCTGTATTGAGCAAACACACACCAGCCACATCAGCCCACTGAGCCCCAGCCAGTCTGTCTTCCCAGTCCATGTCTGCCTTAAGTCCCTTAAACAAATCCCCCCGCAGCGCATTCTAGCACATTCCATTGTCTTCCCGCTCATTAAAATACATTCAAGAACTGCTGTCTCCTCATGTATTCAGTTTTTTTTTTGTTTGTTTTTTGGCTTATGTTAGAGCGAGTTAAGGATGGAAAAGTGGCAGATCTGTTAGGCGTGTTAGGGAGGGTGGTGTGACAAAGGGTTGTCTGCTGAAGACGCCACCCACCCCACACACACACACACACACATACACACAGATGTGAGAGCTTAACCCCCTGCTGTCTCCCCCTTAATAATGTGTCTTTGCCATGGTGGGGAGTTTTTCTTGATGAATCCTTACTTAACCCAAGAGTGCTCACCATGGCTTCAGGCAGAAAAAAATACTCTTTTAATGTCTGTCTGGAGCTTGTCTTGAACTTATGTTGATTAGTTGAGTGATATGTGTGTGTGTGTGTGTCTGTGTGTGTGGGGGGGGGGGGGGGGCAAGCCCAAGTGCATGACAGCACTGCAACAGCACAAAGCACCACACAAGGTAGAAGAGTGAGGAATGGAATGAAACAGTGGAACGGCAAGAAAATATTTAGAGGAGATGAGGGAAGAAGGGCTCAGGACCATCACCACTGCGTGTTTATTCTCTCTCTCTCTCCCTCTGGCCCAACCGCAGAAAGCCCACCTTGTCTGCCCCTGATTTACTTTGCCTTGTAGCCAATGATGGAAGCGCACACACACACACACACACATAAACAAATAAGCACACACATATACAAACGCACTCACATGCTTACTCATCTGCAGGGAAGCATAGGGCCACTCTGAGGCCACATGAGGCAGCTCCAACACTTTAGGAGGTAGTCGGGGAGGGGGGGAGAGAGAGAGGGATAGAGAGAGAGAGAGGGAGGGAGGGAGAGAGAGTCAGTGCAGGGTCAAAGCCTTAGGCTTAGTGATGTCAGAGCACAGAACATCAATGTGAGTGTGTGTGTGTGTGTGTGTGTGTGTGTAGGGGGTTGGGTAAAGTATTACCCCTATGGTATTTTACCTCTACCACACAATTAGCTTGAATTATCATGTTCCAAAAACACTGTGAGGGAAGAGGTCCTGTGTCATGTTTGTGCCATTGTGTAAGAGCCCAGAAGAATGAGGACAGCAGCTCCACACTGACCCCCCCCCCCCCCCCCCCCCCCGTCCCCCCAGCTTCATGCAGAGTATCAATCAGACATGGATGACAACCTGAAAATACCAGACATGAAGCCATTCTGACGTTAATCTGAGAAAACGTCTCGAGGGCAGGAGAAATGGAGAGCAAGAGAGAACGGCACACATGCGCGCGCACACACACACTCAGACTCACACACACACGCACACGCGCACACACATTGACCATGACCAGCAAGGAAAAGCATTAGCCATCGTGAGATATTGGGGTCGACGGGTCCCAAACGCTGCTTCCACCCTGCGACTCATAGGGCACACATAGGCCAACGTTATCACTTAGAAATCAAAATGGCAGGCTCATGAGTGCCGGGCGCACTGCCGCCTGCTTTTGATGTCTGGCCTGACGAGACATAGACCACACTGCACTCAATGAAGTCCCTGTGTCTGTCTGTCCAGCCGTTCGTCGGCTTCCAAGAACAGGGAGAAATGAAGCATCACCTGTCTGTCCCAGAGCTGTCCTTTTTGCCGTATCCAGACCCAGAGCACGTGACCAGGTCTAAAACAGAGCACAATTAATCCTGAAAGGGCTAATATGGTTGTCACTCTGGCAGTGCCGAGAGCACTCGTGGGCATGGAGAGACTTCCCTCCACCACAGCCTCCCCTTCCTACCCTCCCTTCGTCCCATGAATTAATGACTTTTACTTGACTGCCATTTGAAATGGATTTATGTGCATTTGCTTGTGGTGGAGTCAATTAACAAAAATAGAAATTCTTCTACATCTCATGTAAGACTGCAATTATATCACAAGTCAACTACTGCTATAACTTTCCATCAGAATATAATACTGTATATTCGCCAGTTCTTTTTAAAACCTGCATAGTGATTTCCACCACAGTTATAATTGTAAACAGTGGCGCACGTAGGTGTGATAGGTTAAGCACGTCTTGTGTTCTTGCTAGGCTTACCATTGCTTTGATTTTCCTATCAGGGCGTCAGTGGCAGACTCCCAACTGTTTCCAGCATGGTTTCATTGCTGTGGTTGGTGAAAGTGCTGCTGCTGGTGTGCCTTGCAAGCAAATAATTAGCCAAGTGTCACTGTGCTGCCCTTGCCCCCCTGTCTGCCACCGTCTTCGCTTAGACCAATCAACACACTATTAAGACATTTCTAAGCTACAAGTATTCATTATATGCTCTGAGATGTATCAGCAAGATGTCTTCTGGAATGTTCTCTGTGCTGGAGCAGGAAAGCTGCTGAAATGAACAAGTGTGCGGCCGCACACACGCACACACACACTCCTGCACACACCACACCCTCGCCGTCCCTCGCTTGCTCGCCTGTGTTCTGTGGGCTGTGAGCTGTGACATGGAGCCCATTAAGATGCATGGCACACTTCCCTTCGGCTCGCTCTCGCTCTGAGCACTTCACTGAGAGCCCCGATGATGATGGAACATTCTGGATTGTTGGTGAGAGAGTGGAGAGAAGGTTGTGCATTTGTGTGTGTGTGTGTGTATGTGTGTGTGGTGTTGTGATATGTGTGAATGCATGTGTGTGTGTGTGTGTGTGTGTGTGTGTGGTGTTGTGTATGTGAAATGTGTGTGTGAGGGGGGGTTGTGTGTGCATGTGTGTGTGCTGCTGCAGTGACTGCAGCTGCAGCTCTGTAGAGTGTGAAGGTCAAGTTGAGTTGCTTCTGCCATACTACCACCAAACCCAGTGATCCTAATAGCACCACGAGGGTGGAGTAGGCAAGTGTGTGTGTGTGTGTGTGTGTGTGTGTGTGTGTGTGTGTGTGTGGCAGGAAAAAAACACACGCACACAACAACAACACCAGATGCTGTAGATGTGTGGGCGTGCCCAAACTAAAATATGTGCACACCACAAGGTCCCTGTAAAATTATGGGTGGCATCATAAAGTGGAACTTTTAACTTACTCCCCCCTTGTCCCTCCTCCTTCTTCTTCTTCCTCTCTCTCTCTCTCTCTCTCTCTCTCTCCGTCTCTCTGATGACTTTATATATAATCTTCAGCTGCAGGGAGTACCTTGCTTTTTATTCTGGCTATGATTACAGTTCTCAAGCCCATCACCATACAGATGTGTTCATAAATATCCATGGCCATTCCCACAGAAGTGAAAACAAGTTAATTATGCATGTTTATGGAAATGAATGCGCAGGAGAGAGCAGCCTGGGGACGGGATGTGTGGGACAGTAATTGATATAACAGATTGTTGCTACTGACATCTGAAGGGGGGAGCAGGAGAGGGAGAGAGAGGAGTCAAACGCATACCTGGATCTTTTAGAGGACGAGACATTTCTGAAAAAAAAAAAAGTCCTGTAATAGGTAGGAAAAGCTTTGGTCTCCATGGAAACAGAAGGGTCTCTCCCCCCGTTTTCCAGAGCTGTGCTGACATCGAATTTCGAGAGTCGACATACCTCAGAGGACCTACCAATGACTTTAAGCCTTCTAACCCCCCAAAAATGAGAACTTACCAATAACCTACTAATAATTACCAATAATCTTTTACCCCCCCCCCCCCCACACACACACACACGCACGCACAAACAAGTGTGTCTATGGCATATAAATAATAAAAATATTAGTTTCAGCAAATGTATCAGATGTCTTTAATAAGGAAGACTTGGCAGCCCTGGCCTTGCCAAGAGACTGTGATGATAATCTGTGCTCAATTAAAAAAAAAAGAATGAAGGCCTGGCTCTCTCTTTCTTTCTCACCCTCTCTCCATCTCCATCTCTTCACCATTTCTTTTCAGAAATTTTGGCAGCATATGTTTGTCCTGTGGGCACAGCGCTGCTGATGTTGTCAATGTCACTCTTAAGTTTACACAAACAAATAATGTCACAGCTCATTAGCTCCCCCCGCTCTCTTCTTTCTGCCTTTCTCTCTTCCCCCTCTCTTGTTCTCTCCTTTTCTCTCAGAAGGGCTGTTCCACGGTAAGAAATAAAGGGGAAGGAAATGTAACACCTCAATCGGAGAGATCACAACATTTCAAAACACGGTGCTCCCCAGTCCAGTGGCCTTGAATAATAGTGATGGAGCACAATTATTAGCGTGACGGTGCATAATTAACACTTCAGAACAGGCGTGCCAATCAATCTGCCAGGCACACAGACACTTCTGGACAGGTGACAGGGTCTGCGTATCAGCTGGGGGAGATGGGAACAGCCATCACAGGGCTCTATCCATTATGTGGGTGAGTGTACACCTGCATGATGCCTCTGAATCTCTCTGCCGCGGCAAACTTCATCGCTTTTCTCCCAGCGAAACGCCTCGTCCTCAATGCGCAGGTGAATTATTAGCTGGAGCCACTCCCGGGCCTGTTGTCCGCAAGGACCTGAGTCTCAGCAAAGACTGATGGGCAGAGAGTAGACTGACTCGGAGGTACAGTAGTGGAGCAGTGGAAGCTTTAATATTTAGTATAGCAGCAGGACCCCATGCTTAGATCTTGTGGGTGTATTCCTGTGGCCATGCCATGTAATGGATGCAGTATGAAATTTAAGGGAGTCCTAAACTTCCTACAGGATAGATCTATGTATGTATGTACAGTATGTATGTATGTATGTGTATGTGTGTATGCGTGTATGGTGTATATGGATCTGTCAATTTTTCTTTGCACAAAATTGTCTGTTAAAATTCACAATTGCAAAATCAAGTTCTCAGACAAATCAGAGAGGCTGCATCATTTTTGAACTGAACATTTGCTGCTGTCTGGGTTGGAAGAAAATGATTAACTTTCAATTCAGCCATAATAACAGCAGGAACCAGGAGCCAGGCAATCAGCTTTCGCCAAGCTAATTCCAGTTAAAGTTGTAATGTTTGAGCCTAGTCAGCTCCATGTCTGTGATCAACTGTGTCGGGTCTACATGTGTAGAATGTGTTGAATATGCAGGTATGTGTGTGCGTGTCTGTCTGTTTGTATGTGTGTGTGTGTATGTGTGTGAGCGACTCTGAATCAATGTGTGTGTCCCTGGTGTGAGGCCACGACTGCAGTAGTTTGGGAACAGGCGTCCTGCTGGGATGATGCTGAGGAGGAGCGGAGGGTGATTACACCGTCATTACAGCCAGGGCTGTGTCTCTCTCTCTCTCTCTCTCTCTCTCTCTCTCTCTCTCTCTCTCTCTTACTTTCTCTCCCTCTACGTTCTTTCTCTCTGTTTGTGTTTCCTCTCTCTCTCTCTCTCTCTCCCTCTCTCTCTCTCTCTCTGTCTGTCTTTCTCTTTTTCTCCCCCTCTCTCTTTCTCTGTTTGTCTGTCTCTCTCTCTCCTCTCTTTCTTTCTCTCTCTCTCCTTCTCTCTCTCCACCATCTCTCTCTCTTTCTGTTTGTCTGTTACCCACCTCCATCAGCACCTCCATCACTGCCAGCAAGTGCTGCTCCTCTTTTGTGTTGCTCCAAAAGCAACACCCAATTTGCATTCCAGGGAGGAGAGACAGAGAAAAAAAAATCTTTTGGGGCTTATTTAAATTCAAAGGCATGCCTTCATGGGTAGAGCGAATAGGATTGTGTGTGTGTGCGTGTGCGTGTGTGTGTGTGTCTGCATGCATGTGTGGGGAGGAAGGAGGCTCAGGCTGCTAATGGAATTTAAAGCGGATGTGGTTTATTGCTCTTGCGTTGCACTGAGAAACCCATTTTTATGCCAGCCGCACGCTAAAAATGATCCCCTTTCCAACAACCCCACATGCCACTCCCCACCCCACGCCACTCACCCCTATTGTCAGGCCAGGTCACCTCCCTCTTTACCCTAACCCCAGCATACACACACACGCACACACACACACACACACACACACACACACACACACACACACACAC
>JAGFZM010005141.1:12972-30649 GCA_017657215.1 Limnothrissa miodon | reverse complement strand
CACACACACACACACACACACACACACACACACACACACACTCACATACACAGACACCGCTCTCTCCTCTCCCGTTAGCTCCTTTACTTTTTTCTCTTCTATTCTTTAGAATAGAAAGCATCTCCTGCTTTTCTTCTTTCACTTCTCTACTCCTTTTTTCTGTTAGCTCTCCTAATTTCTTTCTCTCCGGTTTTTGTTTCTCTTCTCTCGTCTTTTCTTCTCTCCTCCTCTTCTTGTCTCGTCTCGTCTCGTGTCTCTCTTCTCTTTCTTTGATGCAACACAGCCTTTTGGCAAGAGCAGTTTGTAGCAAGTTATTTTTCTTGCTTGACATCTTTCCTCAGGGCAACCATGTAGCAATGAGGGAGTAAAACGATAAAGTTTTTCTAGCATACACAGCGGAGCTGCGTGTGTGTGCGTGTGTGTGTGTGTGTGTGTTTCCCCTGCACTACCAAGTCCTGACTCAGTCTCAGGTGTGGCAACCATCTCACAAACACATCAGGCTGGTAGGCAGTTGTACAGTTCAATGTGTGGCATGCTTTTAATAATAGGCGCTTTAATTGTCTACAAATGAAGAGTGATGTAAAATAGCTAATAGCTTGTACTAATTAATAGGGGAATTGAATGCTTGTTAATTAAGGGCAAACAGGACAAGGAGCGGCTCTGGTAATTTGAGCAATAAAGCCCAGCCTAATGAGTCATTTCCAAACAGACGTGATTCATAAAAACGTCAAGGCCCTGCCATTCCCTTATCCCCAACACCAAGCCCACAACTATTCCTCATCTGGCTCTACAGCACACACACACACACACACAAACACACACACTCGCACACACACAAATTAATACACACTCAGACAGACACCCACATAATGAACCCCCTCTTTGCTTGTTTGAGACACCCACAACATCAGCTTTGGCAATTGTCATTTTAATCATAAAGCACAAATTGTTGTGTACATACTGCGGAATTTCACATCCCTGTCAAACTCTGTCATATTCACCATATTGGTTCCATACCCCAGACTACAGCTATTGTGCACCAGACTACCAGACTGCACACTGTAGACTACTAGTGTGGACAGAGACGAGTGGTGCTCTCGCTAATATCTAGGACATGTAGGAACCATTGATGGAGTAGGTTATCTCTCGTGGAAGAGAAAAAAGAAACATGTTCTTGTAAGAAAAAAAGTCATTTACTGCAAGTATCTCTCCTTGAAAGAGACCTGAATGCAATCTTTTATGTACAGTTAATTCTTTTTCGATTTTGGACCCTGATAGCATTCCAGTCTGTAATTGATATTCCCTGGTTTCCTCTGTTAATGTTGGACCTTTCATCTGACATTTCACAGGAGTACTGTTTGAGAGAGAGAGGGAGAGAGAGAGAGAGAGAGAGAGAGAGAGAGAGAGAGAGAGAGAAAGAAATGTGTGATTCTGAGAATCTATACCATCACGTGATAAGAGATAGGAGCTCATTTCGCCCAATGGAAACTAAGCAAAAGCGTGTGTCTGTCTGACATCAGCCCTAATCGTGTTTCACAAGCCTGCATGCAGGAGCACGGGAGGAGGGAAGAGAAAGCAAGGAATCCATTTGGACGTGACAAATGTTGGAGGTCATTAGCGGCTTCTAAAATATGAAGCGGTGGACTGTGGAGAGTGGAGGGGTGGGGGTGTCTGCGATGGGTGGCGATTCATTCCAGAACGGCCTGCTCCAAGCCGACTCTGTGAGAAAGTAATTACTGAATTATATTTATTAGATGGAAACCGCACCACACCTCATTTCCCAGTCCCGCTCTCATCGAGGAGGAGTCATTCACATGTGTATTACATTTGCCAAAACACTGACGGAAGACAGTGGAAGATAGGGGGAGGACAGAGGTAGAGAGAGATAGGAAAGAAGAGGGAAGTAAGTGAGAGAGAGAGAGAGGGAGGGGGAGAGAGAGGAGTTGGAGAATTAGAATAGAAGTGAACGATAGAGCAGGAGCGACAGAATGGAAATTGTACCTTAAAAAAGCCAACAATCCAGATAGGAGGGAAGAAAATTCACCATTGGCACAAATACCATTAAAAAATCAGCTAAAGCACCAACTTCAAGTTGAATGACCTGAAAGCAAGATAGGCTTTCTATGCCATGAACTATTATAGTAATGTGCCAGTAAAGTGTGGGAACCTCTTGTGCAGAGTGGATTTGGATAAAAAATTGGATAAATACCCTTTAGAAACCCTGAATACAGAGTTGAATATGAGCATCCTCAAGATATAGTAGCAACTAACAAACTGACCTCAGGATTTTGGCCATAAATATAAAAAAAAAAAAAAAAAAACGGAAAAACCCTGACCAGATACAGACTAAGCAGCCAGTCTGTTTTTGAAAAAGGTACTGAGAATGACACACAACACTACCTAGAGAATAAAGGCCCATAGAAACCGAACCTTCTATTGTGAATGCAGCCAATAAAAAAGTGTTTTTGCCATGAATATATATTTAAACTGAATTGAACAGAGAGGGAGAGAGAAACAGAGAACAGAGAGAGAGAGAGAGAGAGAGAATGAGTGCTAGAGCAAAGAATATCTGTGTGTGTGTTGTGAAAGAGGGAAAGGGAGGGAGCGAAAGAGAGAGAAATAGAGAAAGATGCTAATAGAGGGAGTGGGAACTTCAATCTGAATAATCTGTGCAGTGCTGTTGTTCTGACAAAACCATTAGCATTCACAAGCAGAGGGAGTGAAATAGGATTATTCCAGAAATAATGGGAAGAAAATGTAACAAACAGATTAATAGCCTTGCAATAAAGTTGGTGTGTATATGCATGCATGTGTGCATGTGTATATGTGTGTGTGTGTGTGTGTGTGTGTGTGTGTGTGTGTGTAAGCATTTGTGTGTGCGCGAGCATGTTCATACTGTATGTGTTTCTATATTTGTCTGAGTATATGTCAGCCAATGAAAGAGAGATGAGAGAGGGAAGAGGGAGCTAAAGGTAAAAAGAAAAGAATAGTAAAGAGATGCTCCCTCTCCCCTCCCTGTCTCTCTTCTCACTTCGCTTCTCTCTCCATCCTTCTCTCTCTCTCTCTCTCTCTCTCTTTCCATTCAGAGCCATAAATTACTTACCTGGACAGTTTTATGTTTGCTGGGAGGGGAATTAAAAGTGATCTCATTTGCTGTCTTGCTGCTGCTGTGCTGCACGTGGCTGGGCGGCCCCCGTCTCCAGAAAGCAGCCTCATCTAAATGCTTTTGTCAGGGGAGATGGGCGAGATTGCAGGCGCACAGCCTACAAATTGGTTGTGTCATCTTGTAATGAACTATGCGAGCAATGCTGTCTCTCCAGCCAACAGTCCCATGATTACTGTAAGTCAGTTCACCCTTTTAGCACCCCCCCCCCCCCCCCCCTCCCCCCCCATCCACCCCCACCTACCTGTCTGCCTTCACTCCCCCAACCTCCACCTCCACCCCCACCTGCACCACCCCCTCCCCTCCTCTCCCATATACCTGTTAGACTCTCCCCTATTCCCATTACCCTTCCAGGCTAATCTATTAAGTAGCACATAATGAGAAACAGAGTGCCACTGAAATGCAGCAAAAACACGTTAGCCCAAAAAGTGATTAAAAAATAATCAACATAAACAACAATTGCGAAGAAGACACAAGGTGCAAATTGGAGGTCCACCTTCAGAACGGGCCAATTTGATCAAATTTTCTTGTTCTTTTTTCTCATGACACACACTTGGTAAACGTAAGCAATAAAGACAAAGGTTGATTTACAGTACAATGGATCTTTTCTTCAACATAGACCATTCTACTAACTAGCTCATACATCAAGCTCAAGAGTTTAACAGGCTTTCTACTAACTAGCTCATACACACCGCTCAGGAGTTCAACATGCTAATTCTAAAATGCCAACCACAGTAGCTCATACACCTAGCTCATGTGTTTAACACAGGCAATTCTACTTACTTGCTCACACAACAAACTCGGGAGTTCAACACAGGCCATTCTACTAATGGCAGCTCAGGAGAGAATGGTACGCCTCCAAAACGCAAGGTTTCTGTTCCATATGCTGGTGTTAGTGTGTTTGTCATTGGCTGTGGCAGTGTGAGTTGTGTGGTGATGACCTTTGACCCCTAGGCACGGAGGCTATGGGAGTATCTCAGTGTTTGCCTACTCACATTCTCAGTGCTCATGAGCACACTCATTCCTCTCCTCTCTCTCCATCTATCTCTCTCTTTCTCCCTCCTTCTCCTTTTGTAAGCAAAAGAGCCTGAGTGTCTCTCCACGGTCTTGAGAAGAGAGGGGAACAAGTGAGAGTGTGGTGAATTCAAACAGCTCTGCTAAGTCAACAGCCTGCCGCCTGAAGCCACTAGCCGCTGATACGCTGCTCTGTATCTGCACACGGCAGGCCCGCCAACCATTTGCCTCTCGTTTGAAGATGGATCCTTGAAGAAATCCTCCTTGTCCTAATTGCATTCTCTCTTTCTCTCTCTCTCTCTCTCTCTCTCTCTCTCTCTCTTTCACCACCTCTTCGGCTCCACCATTCTCTTTCTCACTCCTTTTCTTCTTCCTCTCTTTATCTCTTCCTATCTGTCTACTCTTCCACCCCTCCCCTCATCTCCTCTCTTCTCCTCTCTTCTCGGGCGCCATCATCCAAGCCGAGCGTCCCTCTTCAGATGTCAGGCCTTTGCCATGGCTCGTGCTCTTCAATCCTAATTAACTGTCATTGGCGAGAGCTTTCGGGGTCACCGTCAATCTATTTGATCTGGGTTCTCAAACAGCATGATATGTAATCAATAGTTTTTATATAGCCTTCCTCTGCCTGGGCCCCTTGAGTGAGTGAGTGTGTGTGTGTGTGTGTGTGTGTGTGTGTGTGTGTGTGTGTGTGTGCGCGCGCCGCTCCGCATCCCTCACGTGTTGTTTACCATTTTGTATTTAAATGGATCTTTTGGTCGTGCTTGGCTGCTCCC
Source organism: Limnothrissa miodon (assembly GCA_017657215.1). Taxonomy (NCBI): domain Eukaryota; kingdom Metazoa; phylum Chordata; class Actinopteri; order Clupeiformes; family Clupeidae; genus Limnothrissa; species Limnothrissa miodon. Next base: position 25,699 of record JAGFZM010005141.1, on the reverse strand, counting down.
CGGTGTGTGAGATGAGAGAGGCCAAACTGAGTGTGAAGAATTGTGGGATTGGACTGTCTGAAAAATCCAGGCCACGAATTAATTAATGTAAGCCAGAGAAAAAGAATCAGATTCCACTCCTCTGGCATAGTAGTGATTTATTTTAGGTAGATGGCATGGTTTTGAGCTAATGCCTTTTTTACTTTCTCTTTTCTTTCTTTTGTTGCATTTTTTTCCTTTTTCCTATCTCTCTCTCTCTCTATCCACGTCTCCCCCTTTCTCAATCTATCCAGCCTTGAGCCATTTCAGTGCTTTGGGTTGTTAGGCATTTACTCTAACCAGGACCAGTCATAAAACCAGCCTTTTGAAAAGACCCATGAGCCACATAAACGTTACCTGTTGCATTATAAATGATTACATATTTTGGCAAAGATTTGCAGGACAGACTGATCTGGCTGGAGTTAGTGTGTGTTAGTGTTTGTGTGTGTGTGTGTGTTTGTGTTTGTGTGTGTGTGTATGCTGAGTTGCTGTGAGTGTGTATAAGTGTGTGTGAGTGTTTCTTCCTGCGCAAACTCAAACAAGCAAGTACCCCACCTCCCATCATGACCACATTCTACAGAGGAACCATTGAGAGCATCTTCTCTAGCTGCATCACTGCAGAAAGCTCTGCTGTGCATATTGAACATAGCTGAGAAGATCATAAGAGCACCACCCCATTCTGTAATTACATTCCTGTATGTCTAGTACATGTAAAGAACTGACTTGACTTGACTTGATAAGTGTGATGAGTGTATGTGTGTGTGTGTGTGTGTGTGTGTATTTGGACAGACTATTTTAGTTTTTTTTTTCCCAGCAGCATTCAGCGGTTCAAATGCAGGCCTTGGGACCCCTCTGCTTCTTAGTAATTGGTGGAAAGGCAGTTAGTCCTTTAGAGCACTTTGTCAGAGATTGTAGGACAACGGCACAGATTATTATGGATGGTAGGAAACAGCTAATCTGAATATAGATTAGTCCCATCTGGTTCGGCTTGGCAACGCTCGTCTGTAATTCAGTAAGCATCCAAGCATCTGGGCACAGTAATGAAACGCAAAATGCGGAGAAGTGGATGGGATGGGGGAATTTGTCAGCATTTTGCCCGGAGGATGGAGGGGATGCATTTTTTTGGGGGTGGAGGTGTTGAGTGGGTCATGGATCATGCTCTATGACATTACATAAAGCAAGAGCAGCTACTCCTGTAAGTGTCCTCCACCCAAGCTCAGGCACAGCAACATGGAGTAGAGTAGAGCTGGGTGGAGTAGAGATGTGTAGAGTAGAGATACTTCAACAGTGGAGAACTCTCAGAGACTAAGTCCTTCATACACTGAATCCCAATTGCAGTGGCTCGCAAGAAGTGCCTTGATTGGACATGGATCAGTGTGTGTGCGTGTGTGCGCGTACATATGCACATGCTTTTGGAAGCGCTTCTCTTTGTATTATTTAGTTTGTGAGGACGTGTGCAATATTAACTGCCTGCTTATGACAAGAAGCTTGGAGCACCTAGCTATGAGTACCTCAGTGTCCCAGCAGTTGAAAGGAGGGAAGTGTCCACATGGCATGAGAGAGAGAGAGAGAGAGAGAGATGGAGCACAAAGCCAAGCTTTCATCTCCGACCACCCTGCTGTCTGGTGTTATTCGGAGGCAAAGTCACCGACGATCCCCCACCGGCTCGCCAGCCGCCTGCCAAAATAAAACATTATTACAGGATCTGCCAGCGTTTACTCAGAAGCGAATAAGTATTAAATTTGGGTGACCCCCATCTTGGTACTGGATTGGATTGGGAATGAAAAGATGCGGGGCCCTCTTAAAGCGTATTATTGTATGCCGTTTATTTTCTCTCGGCAGATTTCCCTCCGGACGGGAAATGAACAAGCAATCCTTTTTCCTTTTTATTACTGTCGCTTTGTTTTGGCCCGCTGAAGTAAATTGCCTTGATTCCAGAGGACAGAAGTTGCACTCTTTCCAATACTCGAGGAGAAGGGATGCAAGCGTAGCCGCTTGTGCTTCTAGCTATCACACTGTCATCAGAGAAAGTGTTTGCCAGCATGCAATCATGCCCAGCTGCAGGGTCCTACAGTGGTCCTGAAAACCAGTAGTGCATTTGTGAAGTTAGGACTATGTCCAAGGAGGATGTATTTATATGTTTACTTATTTATATATTTTTTGGGGGGTGGCCTTGTTTGTCTGATTAACTCAAGCATTTGACTGATTTCCAAGAGCGATTTGAGTGATTTTTGAGCTTTTGTAATGGAGAGGTGAAAATCCTGTGTGCTGTGCTGGTGATTGGAAAGCTTCTTTTGTGCTGGCCTGGCCTGGCTTGCTGTCCCCTCACAGTTAGTGCACACTCCAAGGCCTCCAGTCGATGTATATCTCTCTAATGGATGTGCAAGAATTTGCCATTAGCTCAAGATTGCCCATTCATTTAGCTTTTTAGTTAGTGTTTATTTCTGCAAGAATTCACATCCAGGCACACACACACACACACACACACACATACACACACAAACACACACACACACACAGTCATTGGCTAATGTCTGTCAGCAGTGTTCACAATGCCACGCCTGTGTGTGTGTGTGTGTGTGTGTGTGTGTGTGTGTGTGTGTGCGTGTGTGTGTATGTGTGTGTGTGTGTGCGGTGTCCTCTCCTGCTGACTCCTGCGTACGTAATTATAACTTCCAAGGATAATGAAAGAGGCGTGGGTCGGGACTGATTCCATAATTTATAGAACAATGCTGGCCAATTTTCACGTGTTGGTTTGGCACCCTCAGTTGCTGGATGATGACATGATCTTGCAATCAGATGCATCCTAGATGTTCATTTTGGACCAATCTTATGTGGCACCCGTGTGCGTGTGCACAGATTTAATGGCTCTAATTTTATCCTTCTGACTAGTGTTATCTCTGTCTCTCTTATTTGTTTTTGCTCTTGCCAAAATACGCAGACAGTACATGTGTACAACAGCTGGTTGGGATGCAATCCTGACCCTGACAAACAGCAGTGGATGTTTTTTTACTTCTCTCACTCAAATATGAAAGAGGAAATACAGTAAGATGTGAAGATGTCTGATCTTGAATAAAAACATGTTATAGCTGATTTGTATTTTGTTCACCAGATTCACCCCTCTCTCACAGAACACACCCACTCTCTCTTTCTTTCTCTCTCTCCCTCCCCCCCCTCTCTCTCTCTCTCTGTTGCGCACACACACACACACTCTCACTCACTCTTTCTCTCTCAGTTTTTGTCTTTCTTAAGGATATTCTAGAATGGCAACTCTGTTAAGGCCTCAGTTTTCTACTGAATGTGGAGCGAACCCATTCAATCAGAGCAGTTTAGTGCAGGCGTTGTGGGCGCCTCTGGTTGTGTGTGTGTGAGGAGGGGCTCCTGGAGAGCTGTGTTTGAGCTGGGGGCCAGGGGTCTTCAGCAGGCCTTCACCACACCCCAGACCCCCGACGGCTTTTCTAATGATGTGTCTCTCACACAACGCCGAGGCACAGTGTGCGGCCAATTGCCGTCTGTGCTGTCGACACTTCGCCACTCACCATCAGCCTAGTCTTTCATCACACACACATACACACACACCCACACAGATTCAGACACCCACAGATACACACACACTCTCATACAAAACATATGCATGTACACACTACATATGCCCATATACTCATACCACATGCACTCTAATATTGTTATATCCACACACACATCCACACTTTATCTCTCTCTCTAACACATGCACACACACACACACACACACACACACACACACACACACACACAATCTGCTGCCAGCCGTCAGCTCCAGACTGTGCAGACGAGCATCAGGAAGCTCATCCTGTTCTGCCCATCACGACTTCCACTTTATTTCATTATATCCCACTTTTTGCCCATGTAAGCACAGACTTCCAGCACACATGCCAGCGTAATGCCAGCCTAGCGCCCTGGCACATCAACTCATCAGTGTTACAGTTAATCACGTTCCGCAGCAGCCATTGGAAGTGAAACTTGGAGCTGTGGAAAGTTGATAGCTTGACTGGCACCTCTAGAGTGTTTTTTTTTGGGGGGGTGGCTATTTCTGTATTTACTTCTTTTGTGTTGGTATCTGTCACCTGGTATCGGTTGTCTGTGGGTAATGTTCCTTGTTACCTTTTTGGTAATGTTATAAAGTCATTTATTATAATTACCTCTTTCTCTTAAAAAGTAACTCCGTCAGTAACTGTGTCAGTACTAAAGTAACCTTTCAACATCGTCTATAGCCAGGTCACGAATGTCCTGTCAACAACATGGGGGAGATTGGAGACAATATCAGAACATTTGAGATTTCATCGGTAGGATCTGCTTTGATGTGCGGTGTAGGCCTGCCATGTTTGAGTAGAGCTCGACAGGCTATTGAACCAAAATATATGCATCATAAAACAGATATATCATATTGATAATGTCAAAGCCATTATATTTGTGAATCATTTTTCACTGCAACTGCTTGTGAGTAGCAGTGTTAAAAAAGTCTGACATTGCAGTTTTCTTTGATGCGCACAATATATCCATGTGACGAGAACTTCACGTGCAGCCTAATGTAGCAGAAACAATGTGTTTAACACACATGCATGTGCTACTGTAGATGCATAGGCTTATTAGGCTATAGTAAAGCTAACTGTTTCACTGACAGTAGCAATAACAGCGTTGTAACGATGACAACTGTAATTAATTAGTGAAAAAATAACAGTGTTGGTAACGCCTGTTATTTTTAACGCTGTTATTCTCAACATGGTCTGTCACACAACTCAAAAGTACACTCCAGCTCCACTTTCTTTTGCTGCTCCCCGACAATCAGTAATTTGACCTAAGTCAGTGTGACCTGCACCCATTCCAATTGTCAGTAAGCAGCCAAAAGCTTTGCTTAACTCTGATTCCTCCATTCAGACCCTGTGTGCTGTTCACCAAGCTAATAAGGCTAATTGTTTTTCCTGTGTCGCTGTTAATTGTTTGGTCACTGTTGTTAGGGCAGCTAGGCACTAAGGCTTTTCCATTGGTGCTGTTTTGACATTGCTGGTGCTGCATATAGCCACTCTCAGCGTGAGATTGGTCAGGTCAGGGAACGAAGAGCGAGCGATAGAGAGAGAAGATGCAGGGAGAAAGGGATAGGAAAGAGAGAAGAGGAAATTCAAAGAGCGAAGGAGAGTGGAGAGGGAGGTGGAGGAGGATGAGATGGAGAGATGGAGAGAAGAGGAGGAGGGCAGCAGCTCATGTTGAGTACATTGGAGGGGCTCTTTTCCCCCTTTGCCCTGATGAGATAGCAAATCAAATCTTCACCTCTGTGCAGCAAAAGTAATGTTGGAGGTGTTGGTGAATCTCTCTCTCTCTCTCTTGCTTTCTCCTTTGCTCTCTCTCTCTCTTTATCTATTGCTCTCTATCTTTCTCTTTTCCACTCTCATTCTGACTTTCCACACACACGCACACACACACACACACTCACTCACTGCTGATGTGTTCATCATTTGTAGTAGCGTCTCCATGAGTGTGGCAGCAGAAGGCTTTAGAGGCCCAGCCAGTGCAAGGAGCCAGCCGCATGTCGCCTGTTATTAGCATTCCAGAGAAACCCCACCATCACACACTCATTATGCTTGTGTGTGTGTGCTCCATCTGTGTGTCGTTCATGTGAGCGCGTGTGTTTGTGTGTGTGTGTGTGTGTGTGTGTGTGTGTGTGTGTGTGTGTGTGTGTGTGTGTGTGCGATCAGGGGGTGGAGAAGCGAGTGTAAGTTAGCAGAGTTGTGTTTCCTCTTACAGAATTGGCCCCCAGGGAGAAGTTGTTGACAAGAACAAATTGACCATTACATGGGCGAGGTTTAACTCACTTAAGTAAAGCTGCCTTACAATCAAAGCAGGCAAAATGTGAGCAGGGCTACTCGGTGGATAGCACAGTTATGCTTCAGCACCCTTACAAAATGCCTAGTGCATACAAATCATTGTTCCTTGTCAGGGCCAGTTAAATGCCTTTCTTACATGCCCATTTCTTTGGTAAGGTGGGCCTACCCTTGTATACTTTAAAGGACACACTGTGGTATCAACAATCAAAGATCTATTAAAGAATACACTGCAAAAGTAAAACAGTCTTGAAGAGCAGTTTTAGTAATCAGAAACAGTGCAGTACGTGTTAACTAAGGTATCATGAAACAGAGATACAGCACAGTGAGTTTTCCAAAGAAAAAAAAAAATAATTTATCCTTTTATAAACATCAAAGCTAAACAGACCTTGGCGTGATTGAAAACCAAAATTAAGAAATTAAAAGTAAACAAAATTTTGCCTTTGATATGGTACAAATGCACAAACTTGGTTGAAAACTTGTTTTCCGAATGCTTTCCAATTTCACACATTTAGCCGTGGTATGAATTACACCTGCTTTTAAAAAGCAGAAGAGTCTAAATGCAAAACAGACATGCCCTGGAATCCACACTTTTTATAGATGCCACTCGATATCTAACTAATAGCAGTCTACACCTCACTTCCCATTTGTTAGTGTAAAACTCCTCACAGAACATTTCCATGGCTAAGCTTCATATATGCAAAAGAAATGACAATGGTACTTTTAGTTTGGTTTAATATTGCACCAAGGTTGTAATAAGGTGGTACAGTTTTACTGATGCCTGTACATCTGGCCTTCTCTCTCCCTCTTTCCTTCTTCTACTTTTTCTCTCTTTTCCACCTGGGAACACGAACAACACATTCCTCTTCCACTTCAGTGTGACAGCGCATTTATCCAAACAGGCCTCTGTTCTCATTCTCTTCTTTTCTATCTAACTTCACTCTGCCCACACACACACACACACAAACACACACAAACACCTATATTGGATACACATACACGCACATCTCTCTTCTCTGATGGACGCACGGGTTGGGAGCAACTCCACCCCATTTGCGCACACACACACACACACACACACACACACACACACACCCTCAGACTCCTCTTGGCTGTTACTCCTTGAAGGATGTGTGATGTCATAGCCTGAAGGCATCCAACATCCCCTTGCAACCTCTGTGCCTGACAGCTCTCTCTCTCTCTCTCTCTCTCTCTCTCTCTCTCTCTCTCTCTCTCTTTCTCTAGTAGGGCATTACCCAGGTTGGAGAGGAGGGGGGCGAGAGACTCTTTTCATTTGGGAAGAGGAGGAGGGAGCTCAGAAACAAGCTGTTTAACTTTAAGCGGCCCTCGTTTGTCAAGGGCCCTGTCAAAGCGTACAGACATCTATATATCTCATGGCCAGGCATGGGGATGCTGGGGGCAAAGTGCCTGTGTGTGGATAGAGTGGAGAGGAAAGGAGTGTGGAGAGAGATGGCGGGCTGGAAGGTGGAGGTGAGGGGGCAGTTTTGCCTTTAGGCTGAGAATAGGTCAGTGTACAGTGAACAGTGAACAGATCTTCATTCACACCTAGAACGAACATACAGCTAAAGAAGCTAACTCTTTGCTACACAGCATACATACAGCTAAAGGAGCTAACTCTACTCAACACAGCACAGTTATTGGTAATGTTAAGTAAAAAAAGTGCAAGTAGGCTTAGGGCATTACTCTACTCTACTCTACTCAACACAGCACACATACAGTTAAAGGAGCTAGCTCTACTCAACACAGCACACATACAGCTAAAGGAGCTAGCTCTACTTAACACAGCACACATAGAGCTAAAGGAGCTAACTCTACTCAACACAGCACATGCACAGCGAAAGGAGCTAACTCTACTTAACACAGCACAAATACAGCTAAAGAAGCTAACTCTACTCAACACAGCACAAATACAGCTAAAGGAGCTAAGTCTACTCAACACAGCAGAGACACAGCTAAAGGAGCTAACTCTACTCAACACAGCACATACACAGCTTAAGCAGCTAAGTCTACTCAACATATCTCCGCAAAATATATTCCGGATATTGAAGTATTCTGACTTTGTATTTGGGATGTAAACACCTTTTCCTGAATTATGTATACTATAAAAGCTTATATATGTATATTTTTAATCTCACTGAGAACATTGCAATAGAATTCTAATCAGTAACCAGATTTCTTTTAATGTGGGTAAATGGAGATACGAAAAACCGTCTTTCTCTGAGATGTAAACACCTTCTCCTGTATATGATCAAAACCAGGATAAACCCCATATTTAGATACTACATTCACAAACACACTCACTGCTGCTGTGATTTATCAAATGGAGTTTTGTAATACTTCTTATTCTCTTTCCAAAATCAGAATAACGTGTTGAGGACCTTTCTTGTTGACTGCAGCTCTCAGCTGGTAGGCTGCCCAGAGCGCATTGTTGTGACGTGGTGGAATCCCTTGAACCCTCCTGCTCTTGTCTCACTGCTAAGATGCATAAGCAAACAGCAGTGTTCTGTAATAGCTCTCCCCTGTCCTGCTGGGCTAATGTCTCTTCTGACACTTTTCCCATTAAAATGGTCCAGACCGCTCGCAGGAAACCCTTGGTGCTCAGACTCGTGCGTGTGCTTGAGCGAAGGGGTGGGGTGGGGGTGGTAATGATGGTGGAGGTGGGGAGAAAATGGCGGCACCAAAACAAAGTGTTGTGTAACTTCCAGAAACAAGCAAAGCAAGTGCAAATTACTTTTTAGAACATCTCACAAAAATACCCCCCCCCCCCATACCGTAGCCCTGCTAACTTGTTTGAGGGGGTGAAAGCAAAAATGATTGTGTGAAAATATTCATTGGCTGGATTCCTGCATATGCTACCCCCCTCCTCGCAGACACTCCTCACACAGAGGAGGAGAAAAACATTGGTTTACCCAGAAAGGAGCCCGGACAAACTGCTCTCTGTGGGCTAGTGTGTCCTTGATGTGACTTTCTCCCCATGTGCACGCGTATTTGCCATGGTCCTTTGTGTGTTCTGTGTGTGTGAACCAGCACCACCCCATAGGTAACACCTGCTGGTTCTCAGCATAAAAAGCCATGCATGTAATCAGCATGGGAATATTTCTAAAGGGCCACCTCGAAAATGTCACAGTCAACCTACAGATACACACACACAAACACACACCCACACACACATCAGCTGTAGTTTGTTTTGCTTGTAAGAGAAAATGTGTTGTTGTTTTTTTTAAACTAAGAACTTTAATTTGTTTTGCAACATTTTAAACATTTTTTCGGAGTGTTTTTTTTTTCAAACACCATGTCCCTTTTTTTTTTTAAATATTCCTTCGCACGTTAGACAAAATGTTGTTGTGAAAATTCAATGTAGTGTCTTAACAAACTGTGCAGAAGTGCAAGAAATCACACAGGTGTCTCCTGGGGCAGTCAGACTCATTTAGAAGAGTGTTAGCTGGGCTAGTTAAGCAATAGAACATTAGTAGAGTGTTGATTTTATTGTTAAATATTTCTAAGCTTAGAGTTGCGCTTCCGTTCCCAAGCAACGCAACGGTTAATCAACGGCTTAGAAATTCTGTCAGTGGAGAATGCAAAATGATTATTAGCTGAGAAGTGCCAGCTATGGTACAGTATGCCTTGGGATATCCCCACTCCTGGTGACACGTAGAATGTGTCTCGTCCAATCAGAAATGTGTAAATACTATGGCTAGACCTAACTGTTGTTTATTTTTAGACAACTGCTATGAGCACCAGCCCACTCATCCTCACCTCTCCTTTATTTTCTTCATCGCTGTCTTCATGTTCTCCCCCTCTCCTTCTTCATCCTCCTCCTCACTCCCCACCTATTCTCCTCTCTTCTCTTCACACCTAACCCTCTCCATCTAGAGAGAGAGAGAGAGAGAGAGAGAGAGGATAGTGAGGACATTCCTGGAGGAATAGAGTGAGAGGGTTTATGGGAAACTGTGGCACGCATCACAGCCTTGCTTAGCACAGCCCTTCCCAGTGCAGCACACAGCACATCCACAGCCCACCCCCGGCCCATCCCGGTGCCCAGCTTAGCAGCGGCCAGCTCCAGTGTACCAGACCAGAGATGGAGGAGTGGAGCAGGAGTCAGTCACAGGGAACAGCCACTGATGAGAGGATCACAGAGTGGATCAAGAGTGCTGCTTGGTAACCGCCACACGCAACTGCGCTCAACTTCTCTGCCCCCCTCTCATACACACACACACACATCGATACATACATACATAGGATTACTTTTCTTTGGATCTAAGAGAAAACAAACAAGCCATTTTTTGCCAAACACATACTTACATACGCACACACTTATACTCATACCAAGTGCACTTGTATTTCTCTCTTTCCCTCTCTCTTGCTCTCTCTCTCTCTTTCTGTTTTTCTCAAAGACGGACACACACAGGCCCTTATGCACCCATATCCACACTATGCTGGCAACTCACAACTCTCTGAAGTGTCTTAGGCTGGCTTAAAACAACTGAGATAAATAACTAAAGCTACCAACAATGGACAGAAACAAACAGCTGATGCCACAGTATGATCCCAGAAGGAGAGCCTCAGATAAGTAAATAGTAAATAAAGCCGTCTTTTCACTTCTAATGAGCTGTCACAGCCAAACGAAAATTGTGTATATTTCATCAAAATAAGATTGCATCGATTTTTCCCTCTGTGCGGTAAAAACGCTGTGCAGGTCTTCAGATAACATTATCAGCATTCTTAACTATTCCTGTGACAAATGGGAGCTTTGATCCAGTTAGATAAGCCTCTGTGTTCATTTGTTTAATTAAAACAGCCTGTCTGCTGGTGTTGAGGGGTCATTTTAAAAACTGTTAGAATTAAAGCACGTAATTAAGTCGAGCGCAGATAAGGACCCCTGTGTGCCAGTTGCTTCTGCCAGTGGGGAAGGGAAACTCAATTTATCCCCTGTGCAATCCCGCAAGGTCGTTTGGTTTATTAAAGTTAGCGGAGCAGTGGCGCGATAAAATATTTTATGTACTCGTTGGACGGGGGAGGCAGCGAGGATGGCTCAGTGGCAGCCCTGCTGCAGACTATAGGTTGGAAGGGTAATTAAGATGGCTTGTTATCATGTCTTTGAAAACAGGAGAAGGACTTGTACGGCAACAAGCACCTTGACAAAGATATTTGTTTGGGCAATGGAGTGGAGCCTTAATTATCGTGTGCTTTGATTAAATGTGTCGTCCGGGAATGAATGTCATTTGTCTTGCCAGGGTCCTGGCCCGCGACCCGAGGATGGGGATATTTGGGTTGGTGCAGTTTGTTTTGGCAGGCGGTGTCATGAGAGAGGTTGAGAAAAGTTAAGAGGTCTCCCATTCCCTCTCTCTTTCTCCTGCTCTCTCCATCATATTATCTACCTCCTCCATCTTTCATTCTCTCTCCCTCACTCGCTCTCACCCTCACTCTCTCTCTCGCTCTCTCTCCTACTAGACAGATCCATCACAAGCGAGACATTGAAGATTTGACCTCAAGGAGACGTTTCCATTTTCCTTCCATGTTTATATGAACTTTCACCCCCCTCTGCAATTCCTCATATCTCTCATCCTTCCATTGTCCGGCTTAGAGATCCATCAACTGTGAGATGACAGAGAACACAACACAGCTAACCCAATTCACGCCGTCAATATCAGCTTCCTTTCAGACATGACTCTTGCTTCTAAGGTGGCTTTTGGGAGGTTTGTGTGTGTGTGTGTGTGTGTGTGTGTGTTAGGGGTGGGGGTGGGAGGCAGTGGTGGCTCTAATGTGATTAAGAGTGTGTTTGAGGACATTGGAACCACATTTCCTATCTACCGAGGTCACAGGGGTTACTTGCTCCTGCGGACAAATTCGGTTTGGGCTCACTTAAGCGAATGAGCGTTAAGGCTGATAAACTGCAGTAATGAACCTAATGTTCTTCGGAGGTCCTTCCCATCCCCCTTCCCCCCCATCCTCCACCGGCCTGCTGTGAAGGTATTTAGAGCTGGCCTCTCGCTGATAGCTTCCCCGGTGGTAATTCCACACTATATGCAATATGCTAATAAAGAGCTAAGGCTTTGCTTGCCACCGTCCAAAATTCAGTCATGGCCCGGCGAGCAGGAAAAGTTCATTGCATTAATGCAGGGATAACACTGCTCCGTTTTGGATGGCTTGCATTGCAGTAGGGGAAAATTCAAATGGAAAAGTTACAAGCTAAATTGTTGTCATCTTTATAGCTTCGCTGGTGTGTGCACCTAATGCTTAACTTTTGGATACTTATGGCCCTAAATTCTTTGTTCCCATTTGTAGTACTTGTTATTATGTAGTTATAACTGTAGTACGTAGTGTGTTTCATTATTCGACTACCGGTATTTTTATTATTATTATTATTTTATTATTATTAGTAATAAAAGACTTTAAGGTGGCATAAAAGGTATTATTTTGCCTTGCTGTTGATCCTGATCTTAAAAATAGAAGAAAAGCTATTTTAGTTTTTGGAAACAAAGGCCATTTCCAAGGCCATTTCTAACACATGAGTTTGGCTGGAGAACGTAATGTCCCAATTCAGCATTGATATGTTTTGTCAACCAGATCTGTAAATTGATTTGTAGATGGATTTGCACTTAGTTTTGTACAAAATATACAGAACTGATAGTGTACTTTCAAAAAATGCCATTACTGTTGCCTCTTCTATGTTTAAGTTCTATCTTTAAAGGATATGGATGTAATGTAGGAGTCTATCTGACCACATTAATATGCTACAGAGATCAACAGGAGAAAGGTAGAGGGTAGGTGAAACAATTTTTTTCTCCAAATTTCCCCAAATCTTTTTTTTTACAGATTCAAGGATCAAG
>JAGFZM010005140.1:7958-30537 GCA_017657215.1 Limnothrissa miodon | reverse complement strand
CACACACACACACACACACACACACACACACACACACACACTCACATACACAGACACCGCTCTCTCCTCTCCCGTTAGCTCCTTTACTTTTTTCTCTTCTATTCTTTAGAATAGAAAGCATCTCCTGCTTTTCTTCTTTCACTTCTCTACTCCTTTTTTCTGTTAGCTCTCCTAATTTCTTTCTCTCCGGTTTTTGTTTCTCTTCTCTCGTCTTTTCTTCTCTCCTCCTCTTCTTGTCTCGTCTCGTCTCGTGTCTCTCTTCTCTTTCTTTGATGCAACACAGCCTTTTGGCAAGAGCAGTTTGTAGCAAGTTATTTTTCTTGCTTGACATCTTTCCTCAGGGCAACCATGTAGCAATGAGGGAGTAAAACGATAAAGTTTTTCTAGCATACACAGCGGAGCTGCGTGTGTGTGCGTGTGTGTGTGTGTGTGTGTTTCCCCTGCACTACCAAGTCCTGACTCAGTCTCAGGTGTGGCAACCATCTCACAAACACATCAGGCTGATAGGCAGTTGTACAGTTCAATGTGTGGCATGCTTTTAATAATAGGCGCTTTAATTGTCTACAAATGAAGAGTGATGTAAAATAGCTAATAGCTTGTACTAATTAATAGGGGAATTGAATGCTTGTTAATTAAGGGCAAACAGGACAAGGAGCGGCTCTGGTAATTTGAGCAATAAAGCCCAGCCTAATGAGTCATTTCCAAACAGACGTGATTCATAAAAACGTCAAGGCCCTGCCATTCTCTTATCCCCAACACCAAGCCCACAACTATTCCTCATCTGGCTCTACAGCACACACACACACACACACAAACACACACACTCGCACACACACAAATTAATACACACTCAGACAGACACCCACATAATGAACCCCCTCTTTGCTTGTTTGAGACACCCACAACATCAGCTTTGGCAATTGTCATTTTAATCATAAAGCACAAATTGTTGTGTACATACTGCGGAATTTCACATCCCTGTCAAACTCTGTCATATTCACCATATTGGTTCCATACCCCAGACTACAGCTATTGTGCACCAGACTACCAGACTGCACACTGTAGACTACTAGTGTGGACAGAGACGAGTGGTGCTCTCGCTAATATCTAGGACATGTAGGAACCATTGATGGAGTAGGTTATCTCTCGTGGAAGAGAAAAAAGAAACATGTTCTTGTAAGAAAAAAAGTCATTTACTGCAAGTATCTCTCCTTGAAAGAGACCTGAATGCAATCTTTTATGTACAGTTAATTCTTTTTCGATTTTGGACCCTGATAGCATTCCAGTCTGTAATTGATATTCCCTGGTTTCCTCTGTTAATGTTGGACCTTTCATCTGACATTTCACAGGAGTACTGTTTGAGAGAGAGAGGGAGAGAGAGGGAGAGAGAGAGAGAGAGAGAGAGAGAAAGAAATGTGTGATTCTGAGAATCTATACCATCACGTGATAAGAGATAGGAGCTCATTTCGCCCAATGGAAACTAAGCAAAAGCGTGTGTCTGTCTGACATCAGCCCTAATCGTGTTTCACAAGCCTGCATGCAGGAGCACGGGAGGAGGGAAGAGAAAGCAAGGAATCCATTTGGACGTGACAAATGTTGGAGGTCATTAGCGGCTTCTAAAATATGAAGCGGTGGACTGTGGAGAGTGGAGGGGTGGGGGTGTCTGCGATGGGTGGCGATTCATTCCAGAACGGCCTGCTCCAAGCCGACTCTGTGAGAAAGTAATTACTGAATTATATTTATTAGATGGAAACCGCACCACACCTCATTTCCCAGTCCCGCTCTCATCGAGGAGGAGTCATTCACATGTGTATTACATTTGCCAAAACACTGACGGAAGACAGTGGAAGATAGGGGGAGGACAGAGGTAGAGAGAGATAGGAAAGAAGAGGGAAGTAAGTGAGAGAGAGAGAGAGGGAGGGGGAGAGAGAGGAGTTGGAGAATTAGAATAGAAGTGAACGATAGAGCAGGAGCGACAGAATGGAAATTGTACCTTAAAAAAGCCAACAATCCAGATAGGAGGGAAGAAAATTCACCATTGGCACAAATACCATTAAAAAATCAGCTAAAGCACCAACTTCAAGTTGAATGACCTGAAAGCAAGATAGGCTTTCTATGCCATGAACTATTATAGTAATGTGCCAGTAAAGTGTGGGAACCTCTTGTGCAGAGTGGATTTGGATAAAAAATTGGATAAATACCCTTTAGAAACCCTGAATACAGAGTTGAATATGAGCATCCTCAAGATATAGTAGCAACTAACAAACTGACCTCAGGATTTTGGCCATAAATATAAAAAAAAAAAAAAAAAAACGGAAAAACCCTGACCAGATACAGACTAAGCAGCCAGTCTGTTTTTGAAAAAGGTACTGAGAATGACACACAACACTACCTAGAGAATAAAGGCCCATAGAAACCGAACCTTCTATTGTGAATGCAGCCAATAAAAAAGTGTTTTTGCCATGAATATATATTTAAACTGAATTGAACAGAGAGGGAGAGAGAAACAGAGAACAGAGAGAGAGAGAGAGAGAGAGAGAGAATGAGTGCTAGAGCAAAGAATATCTGTGTGTGTGTTGTGAAAGAGGGAAAGGGAGGGAGCGAAAGAGAGAGAAATAGAGAAAGATGCTAATAGAGGGAGTGGGAACTTCAATCTGAATAATCTGTGCAGTGCTGTTGTTCTGACAAAACCATTAGCATTCACAAGCAGAGGGAGTGAAATAGGATTATTCCAGAAATAATGGGAAGAAAATGTAACAAACAGATTAATAGCCTTGCAATAAAGTTGGTGTGTATATGCATGCATGTGTGCATGTGTATATGTGTGTGTGTGTGTGTGTGTGTGTGTGTAAGCATTTGTGTGTGCGCGAGCATGTTCATACTGTATGTGTTTCTATATTTGTCTGAGTATATGTCAGCCAATGAAAGAGAGATGAGAGAGGGAAGAGGGAGCTAAAGGTAAAAAGAAAAGAATAGTAAAGAGATGCTCCCTCTCCCCTCCCTGTCTCTCTTCTCACTTCGCTTCTCTCTCCATCCTTCTCTCTCTCTCTCTCTCTCTCTCTCTTTCCATTCAGAGCCATAAATTACTTACCTGGACAGTTTTATGTTTGCTGGGAGGGGAATTAAAAGTGATCTCATTTGCTGTCTTGCTGCTGCTGTGCTGCACGTGGCTGGGCGGCCCCCGTCTCCAGAAAGCAGCCTCATCTAAATGCTTTTGTCAGGGGAGATGGGCGAGATTGCAGGCGCACAGCCTACAAATTGGTTGTGTCATCTTGTAATGAACTATGCGAGCAATGCTGTCTCTCCAGCCAACAGTCCCATGATTACTGTAAGTCAGTTCACCCTTTTAGCACCCCCCCCCCCCCCCCCCTCCCCCCCCATCCACCCCCACCTACCTGTCTGCCTTCACTCCCCCAACCTCCACCTCCACCCCCACCTGCACCACCCCCTCCCCTCCTCTCCCATATACCTGTTAGACTCTCCCCTATTCCCATTACCCTTCCAGGCTAATCTATTAAGTAGCACATAATGAGATACAGAGTGCCACTGAAATGCAACAAAAACACGTTAGCCCAAAAAGTGATTAAAAAATAATCAACATAAACAACAATTGCGAAGAAGACACAAGGTGCAAATTGGAGGTCCACCTTCAGAACGGGCCAATTTGATCAAATTTTCTTGTTCTTTTTTCTCATGACACACACTTGGTAAACGTAAGCAATAAAGACATGGGTTGATTTACAGTACAATGGATCTTTTCTTCAACATAGACCATTCTACTAACTAGCTCATACATCAAGCTCAAGAGTTTAACAGGCTTTCTACTAACTAGCTCATACACACCGCTCAGGAGTTCAACATGCTAATTCTAAAATGCCAACCACAGTAGCTCATACACCTAGCTCATGTGTTTAACACAGGCAATTCTACTTACTTGCTCACACAACAAACTCGGGAGTTCAACACATGCCATTCTACTAATGGCAGCTCAGGAGAGAATGGTACGCCTCCAAAACGCAAGGTTTCTGTTCCATATGCTGGTGTTAGTGTGTTTGTCATTGGCTGTGGCAGTGTGAGTTGTGTGGTGATGACCTTTGACCCCTAGGCACGGAGGCTATGGGAGTATCTCAGTGTTTGCCCACTCACATTCTCAGTGCTCATGAGCACACTCATTCCTCTCCTCTCTCTCCATCTATCTCTCTCTTTCTCCCTCCTTCTCCTTTTGTAAGCAAAAGAGCCTGAGTGTCTCTCCACGGTCTTGAGAAGAGAGGGGAACAAGTGAGAGTGTGGTGAATTCAAACAGCTCTGCTAAGTCAACAGCCTGCCGCCTGAAGCCACTAGCCGCTGATACGCTGCTCTGTATCTGCACACGGCAGGCCCGCCAACCATTTGCCTCTCGTTTGAAGATGGATCCTTGAAGAAATCCTCCTTGTCCTAATTGCATTCTCTCTTTCTCTCTCTCTCTCTCTCTCTCTCTCTCTCTCTCTTTCACCACCTCTTCGGCTCCACCATTCTCTTTCTCACTCCTTTTCTTCTTCCTCTCTTTATCTCTTCCTATCTGTCTACTCTTCCACCCCTCCCCTCATCTCCTCTCTTCTCCTCTCTTCTCGGGCGCCATCATCCAAGCCGAGCGTCCCTCTTCAGATGTCAGGCCTTTGCCATGGCTCGTGCTCTTCAATCCTAATTAACTGTCATTGGCGAGAGCTTTCGGGGTCACCGTCAATCTATTTGATCTGGGTTCTCAAACAGCATGATATGTAATCAATAGTTTTTATATAGCCTTCCTCTGCCTGGGCCCCTTGAGTGAGTGAGTGTGTGTGTGTGTGTGTGTGTGTGTGTGTGTGTGTGTGTGTGTGTGCGCGCGCGCGCCGCTCCGCATCCCTCACGTGTTGTTTACCATTTTGTATTTAAATGGATCTTTTGGTCGTGCTTGGCTGCTCCCCGGTGTGTGAGATGAGAGAGGCCAAACTGAGTGTGAAGAATTGTGGGATTGGACTGTCTGAAAAATCCAGGCCACGAATTAATTAATGTAAGCCAGAGAAAAAGAATCAGATTCCACTCTGGCATAGTAGTGATTTATTTTAGGTAAATGGCGTGGTTTTGAGCTAATGCCTTTTTTACTTTCTCTTTTCTTTCTTTTGTTGCATTTTTTTTCTTTTTCCTATCTCTCTCTCTCTCTATCCACGTCTCCCCCTTTCTCAATCTATCCAGCCTTGAGCCATTTCAGTGCTTTGGGTTGTTAGGCATTTACTCTAACCAGGACCAGTCATAAAACCAGCCTTTTGAAAAGACCCATGAGCCACATAAACGTTACCTGTTGCATTATAAATGATTACATATTTTGGCAAAGATTTGCAGGACAGACTGATCTGGCTGGAGTTAGTGTGTGTTAGTGTTTGTGTGTGTGTGTGTGTTTGTGTTTGTGTGTGTGTGTATGCTGAGTTGCTGTGAGTGTGTATAAGTGTGTGTGAGTGTTTCTTCCTGCGCAAACTCAAACAAGCAAGTACCCCACCTCCCATCATGACCACATTCTACAGAGGAACCATTGAGAGCATCTTCTCTAGCTGCATCACTGCAGAAAGCTCTGCTGTGCATATTGAACATAGCTGAGAAGATCATAAGAGCACCACCCCATTCTGTAATTACATTCCTGTATGTCTAGTACATGTAAAGAACTGACTTGACTTGACTTGATAAGTGTGATGAGTGTATGTGTGTGTGTGTGTGTGTGTGTGTGTATTTGGACAGACTATTTTAGTTTTTTTTTTCCCAGCAGCATTCAGCGGTTCAAATGCAGGCCTTGGGACCCCTCTGCTTCTTAGTAATTGGTGGAAAGGCAGTTAGTCCTTTAGAGCACTTTGTCAGAGATTGTAGGACAACAGCACAGATTATTATGGATGGTAGGAAACAGCTAATCTGAATATAGATTAGTCCCATCTGGTTCGGCTTGGCAACGCTCGTCTGTAATTCAGTAAGCATCCAAGCATCTGGGCACAGTAATGAAACGCAAAATGCGGAGAAGTGGATGGGATGGGGGAATTTGTCAGCATTTTGCCCGGAGGATGGAGGGGATGCATTTTTTTGGGGGTGGAGGTGTTGAGTGGGTCATGGATCATGCTCTATGACATTACATAAAGCAAGAGCAGCTACTCCTGTAAGTGTCCTCCACCCAAGCTCAGGCACAGCAACATGGAGTAGAGTAGAGCTGGGTGGAGTAGAGATGTGTAGAGTAGAGATACTTCAACAGTGGAGAACTCTCAGAGACTAAGTCCTTCATACACTGAATCCCAATTGCAGTGGCTCGCAAGAAGTGCCTTGATTGGACATGGATCAGTGTGTGTGCGTGTGTGCGCGTACATATGCACATGCTTTTGGAAGCGCTTCTCTTTGTATTATTTAGTTTGTGAGGACGTGTGCAATATTAACTGCCTGCTTATGACAAGAAGCTTGGAGCACCTAGCTATGAGTACCTCAGTGTCCCAGCAGTTGAAAGGAGGGAAGTGTCCACATGGCATGAGAGAGAGAGAGAGAGAGAGAGATGGAGCACAAAGCCAAGCTTTCATCTCCGACCACCCTGCTGTCTGGTGTTATTCGGAGGCAAAGTCACCGACGATCCCCCACCGGCTCGCCAGCCGCCTGCCAAAATAAAACATTATTACAGGATCTGCCAGCGTTTACTCAGAAGCGAATAAGTATTAAATTTGGGTGACCCCCATCTTGGTACTGGATTGGATTGGGAATGAAAAGATGCGGGGCCCTCTTAAAGCGTATTATTGTATGCCGTTTATTTTCTCTCGGCAGATTTCCCTCCGGACGGGAAATGAACAAGCAATCCTTTTTCCTTTTTATTACTGTCGCTTTGTTTTGGCCCGCTGAAGTAAATTGCCTTGATTCCAGAGGACAGAAGTTGCACTCTTTCCAATACTCGAGGAGAAGGGATGCAAGCGTAGCCGCTTGTGCTTCTAGCTATCACACTGTCATCAGAGAAAGTGTTTGCCAGCATGCAATCATGCCCAGCTGCAGGGTCCTACAGTGGTCCTGAAAACCAGTAGTGCATTTGTGAAGTTAGGACTATGTCCAAGGAGGATGTATTTATATGTTTACTTATTTATATATTTTTTGGGGGGTGGCCTTGTTTGTCTGATCAACTCAAGCATTTGACTGATTTCCAAGAGCGATTTGAGTGATTTTTGAGCTTTTGTAATGGAGAGGTGAAAATCCTGTGTGCTGTGCTGGTGATTGGAAAGCTTCTTTTGTGCTGGCCTGGCCTGGCTTGCTGTCCACTCACAGTTAGTGCACACTCCAAGGCCTCCAGTCGATGTATATCTCTCTAATGGATGTGCAAGAATTTGCCATTAGCTCAAGATTGCCCATTCATTTAGCTTTTTAGTTAGTGTTTATTTCTGCAAGAATTCACATCCAGGCACACACACACACACACACACACACATACACACACAAACACACACACACACACAGTCATTGGCTAATGTCTGTCAGCAGTGTTCACAATGCCACGCCTGTGTGTGTGTGTGTGTGTGTGTGTGTGTGTGTGCGTGTGTGTGTATGTGTGTGTGTGTGTGTGTGTGTGCGGTGTCCTCTCCTGCTGACTCCTGCGTACGTAATTATAACTTCCAAGGATAATGAAAGAGGCGTGGGTCGGGACTGATTCCATAATTTATAGAACAATGCTGGCCAATTTTCACGTGTTGGTTTGGCACCCTCAATTGCTGGATGATGACATGATCTTGCAATCAGATGCATCCTAGATGTTCATTTTGGACCAATCTTATGTGGCACCCGTGTGCGTGTGCACAGATTTAATGGCTCTAATTTTATCCTTCTGACTAGTGTTATCTCTGTCTCTCTTATTTTTTTTTGCTCTTGCCAAAATACGCAGACAGTACATGTGTACAACAGCTGGTTGGGATGCAATCCTGACCCTGACAAACAGCAGTGGATGTTTTTTTACTTCTCTCACTCAAATATGAAAGAGGAAATACAGTAAGATGTGAAGATGTCTGATCTCGAATAAAAACATGTTATAGCTGATTTGTATTTTGTTCACCAGATTCACCCCTCTCTCACAGAACACACCCACTCTCTCTTTCTTTCTCTCTCTCCCTCCCCCCCCCCTCTCTCTCTCTCTGTTGCGCGCACACACACACACTCTCACTCACTCTTTCTCTCTCAGTTTTTGTCTTTCTTAAGGATATTCTAGAATGGCAACTCTGTTAAGGCCTCAGTTTTCTACTGAATGTGGAGCGAACCCATTCAATCAGAGCAGTTTAGTGCAGGCGTTGTGGGCGCCTCTGGTTGTGTGTGTGTGTGAGGAGGGGCTCCTGGAGAGCTGTGTTTGAGCTGGGGGCCAGGGGTCTTCAGCAGGCCTTCACCACACCCCAGACCCCCTACGGCTTTTCTAATGATGTGTCTCTCACACAACGCCGAGGCACAGTGTGCGGCCAATTGCCGTCTGTGCTGTCGACACTTCGCCACTCACCATCAGCCTAGTCTTTCATCACACACACATACACACACACCCACACAGATTCAGACACCCACAGATACACACACACTCTCATACAAAACATATGCATGTACACACTACATATGCCCATATACTCATACCACATGCACTCTAATATTGTTATATCCACACACACATCCACACTTTATCTCTCTCTCTAACACATGCACACACACACACACACACACACACACACACACACACACACACAATCTGCTGCCAGCCGTCAGCTCCAGACTGTGCAGACGAGCATCAGGAAGCTCATCCTGTTCTGCCCATCACGACTTCCAGTTTATTTCATTATATCCCACTTTTTGCCCATGTAAGCACAGACTTCCAGCACACATGCCAGCGTAATGCCAGCCTAGTGCCCTGGCACATCAACTCATCAGTGTTACAGTTAATCACGTTCCGCAGCAGCCATTGGAAGTGAAACTTGGAGCTGTGGAAAGTTGATAGCTTGACTGGCACCTCTAGAGTGTTTTTTTTTGGGGGGGTGGCTATTTCTGTATTTACTTCTTTTGTGTTGGTATCTGTCACCTGGTATCGGTTGTCTGTGGGTAATGTTCCTTGTTACCTTTTTGGTAATGTTATAAAGTCATTTATTATAATTACCTCTTTCTCTTAAAAAAACTCCGTCAATAACTGTGTCAGTACTAAAGTAACCTTTCAACATCGTCTATAGCCAGGTCACGAATGTCCTGTCAACAACATGGGGGAGATTGGAGACAATATCAGAACATTTGAGATTTCATCGGTAGGATCTGCTTTGATGTGGGGTGTAGGCCTGCCATGTTTGAGTAGAGCTCGACAGGCTATTGAACCAAAATATATGCATCATGAATCATTTTTCACTGCAACTGCTTGTGAGTAGCAGTGTTAAAAAAGTCTGACATTGCAGTTTTCTTTGATGCGCACAATATATCCATGTGACGAGAACTTCACGTGCAGCATAATGTAGCAGAAACAATGTGTTTAACACACATGCATGTGCTACTGTAGATGCATAGGCTTATTAGGCTATAGTAAAGCTAACTGTTTCACTGACAGTAGCAATAACAGCGTTGTAACGATGACAACTGTAATTAATTAGACTACTCATTAGTGAAAAAATAACAGTGTTGGTAACGCTTGTTATTTTTAACGCTGTTATTCTCAACATGGTCTGTCACACAACTCAAAAGTACACTCCAGCTCCACTTTCTTTTGCTGCTCCCCGACAATCAGTAATTTGACCTAAGTCAGTGTGACCTGCACCCATTCCAATTGTCAGTAAGCAGCCAAAAGCTTTGCTTAACTCTGATTCCTTCATTCAGACCCTGTGTGCTGTTCACCAAGCTAATCAGGCTAATTGTTTTTCCTGTGTCGCTGTTAATTGTTTGGTCACTGTTGTTAGGGCAGCTAGGCACTAAGGCTTTTCCAGTGGTGCTGTTTTGACATTGCTGGTGCTGCATATAGCCACTCTCGGCGTGAGATTGGTCAGGTCAGGGAACGAAGAGCGAGCGATAGAGAGAGAAGATGCAGGGAGAAAGGGATAGGAAAGAGAGAAGAGGAAATTCAAAGAGCGAAGGAGAGTGGAGAGGGAGGTGGAGGAGGATGAGATGGAGAGATGGAGAGAAGAGGAGGAGGGCAGCAGCTCATGTTGAGTACATTGGAGGGGCTCTTTTCCCCCTTTGCCCTGATGAGATAGCAAATCAAATCTTCACCTCTGTGCAGCAAAAGTAATGTTGGAGGTGTTGGTGAATCTCTCTCTCTCTCTCTCTTGCTTTCTCCTTTGCTCTCTCTCTCTCTTTATCTATTGCTCTCTATCTTTCTCTTTTCCACTCTCATTCTGACTTTCCACACACACGCACACACACACACACACACTCACTCACTGCTGATGTGTTCATCATTTGTAGTAGCGTCTCCATGAGTGTGGCAGCAGAAGGCTTTAGAGGCCCAGCCAGTGCAAGGAGCCAGCCGCATGTTGCCTGTTATTAGCATTCCAGAGAAACCCCACCATCACACACTCATTATGCTTGTGTGTGTGTGCTCCATCTGTGTGTCGTTCATGTGAGCGCGTGTGTTTATGTGTGTGTGTGTGTGTGTGTGTGTGTGTGCGCGTGCGATCAGGGGGTGGAGAAGCGAGTGTAAGTTAGCAGAGTTGTGTTTCCTCTTACAGAATTGGCCCCCAGGGAGAAGTTGTTGACAAGAACAAATTGACCATTACATGGGCGAGGTTTAACTCACTTAAGTAAAGCTGCCTTACAATCAAAGCAGGCAAAATGTGAGCAGGGCTACTCGGTGGATAGCACAGTTATGCTTCAGCACCCTTACAAAATGCCTAGTGCATACAAATCATTGTTCCTTGTCAGGGCCAGTTAAATGCCTTTCTTACATGCCCATTTCTTTGGTAAGGTGGGCCTACCCTTGTATACTTTAAAGGACACACTGTGGTATCAACAATCAAAGATCTATTAAAGAATACACTGCAAAAGTAAAACAGTCTTGAAGAGCAGTTTTAGTAATCAGAAACAGTGCAGTACGTGTTAACTAAGGTATCATGAAACAGAGATACAGCACAGTGAGTTTTCCAAAGAAAAAAAAAAATAATTTATCCTTTTATAAACATCAAAGCTAAACAGACCTTGGCGTGATTGAAAACCAAAATTAAGAAATTAAAAGTAAACAAAATTTTGCCTTTGATATGGTACAAATGCACAAACTTGGTTGAAAACTTGTTTTCCGAATGCTTTCCAATTTCACACATTTAGCCGTGGTATGAATTACACCTGCTTTTAAAAAGCAGAAGAGTCTAAATGCAAAACAGACATGCCCTGGAATCCACACTTTTTATAGATGCCACTCGATATCTAACTAATAGCAGTCTACACCTCACTTCCCATTTGTTAGTGTAAAACTCCTCACAGAACATTTCCATGGCTAAGCTTCATATATGCAAAAGAAATGACAATGGTACTTTTAGTTTGGTTTAATATTGCACCAAGGTTGTAATAAGGTGGTACAGTTTTACTGATGCCTGTACATCTGGCCTTCTCTCTCCCTCTTTCCTTCTTCTACTTTTTCTCTCTTTTCCACCTGGGAACACGAACAACACATTCCTCTTCCACTTCAGTGTGACAGCGCATTTATCCAAACAGGCCTCTGTTCTCATTCTCTTCTTTTCTATCTAACTTCACTCTGCCCACACACACACACACACAAACACACACAAACACCTATATTGGACACACATACACGCACATCTCTCTTCTCTGATGGACGCACGGGTTGGGAGCAACTCCACCCCATTTGCGCACACACACACACACACACACACACACACACACACACCCTCAGACTCCTCTTGGCTGTTACTCCTTGAAGGATGTGTGATGTCATAGCCTGAAGGCATCCAACATCCCCTTGCAACCTCTGTGCCTGACAGCTCTCTCTCTCTCTCTCTCTCTCTCTCTCTCTCTCTCTCTCTCTCTCTTTCTCTAGTAGGGCATTACCCAGGTTGGAGAGGAGGGGGGCGAGAGACTCTTTTCATTTGGGAAGAGGAGGAGGGAGCTCAGAAACAAGCTGTTTAACTTTAAGCGGCCCTCATTTGTCAAGGGCCCTGTCAAAGCGTACAGACATCTATATATCTCATGGCCAGGCATGGGGATGCTGGGGGCAAAGTGCCTGTGTGTGGATAGAGTGGAGAGGAAAGGAGTGTGGAGAGAGATGGCGGGCTGGAAGGTGGAGGTGAGGGGGCAGTTTTGCCTTTAGGCTGAGAATAGGTCAGTGTACAGTGAACAGTGAACAGATCTTCATTCACACCTAGAACGAACATACAGCTAAAGAAGCTAACTCTTTGCTACACAGCATACATACAGCTAAATGAGCTAACTCTACTCAACACAGCACAGTTATTGGTAATGTTAAGTAAAAAAAGTGCAAGTAGGCTTAGGGCATTACTCTACTCTACTCTACTCAACACAGCACACATACAGTTAAAGGAGCTAGCTCTACTCAACACAGCACACATACAGCTAAAGGAGCTAGCTCTACTTAACACAGCACACATAGAGCTAAAGGAGCTAACTCTACTCAACACAGCACAAATACAGCTAAAGGAACTAACTCTACTCAATACAGCACACACACAGCTAAAGGAGCTAACTCTACTCAACACAGCACATACACAGCTAAAAGAGCTAACTCTACTCAACACAGCACAGACACAGCTTAAGCAGCTAAGTCTACTCAACATATCTCCGCAAAATATATTCCGGATATTGAAGTATTCTGACTTTGTATTTGGGATGTAAACACCTTTTCCTGAATTATGTATACTATAAAAGCTTATATATGTATATTTTTAATCTCACTGAGAACACTGCAATAGAATTCTAATCAGTAACCAGATTTCTTTTAATGTGGGTAAATGGAGATACGAAAAACCGTCTTTCTCTGAGATGTAAACACCTTCTCCTGTATATGATCAAAACCAGGATAAACCCCATATTTAGATACTACATTCACAAACACACTCACTGCTGCTGTGATTTATCAAATGGAGTTTTGTAATACTTCTTATTCTCTTTCCAAAATCAGAATAACGTGTTGAGGACCTTTCTTGTTGACTGCAGCTCTCAGCTGGTAGGCTGCCCAGAGCGCATTGTTGTGACGTGGTGGAATCCCTTGAACCCTCCTGCTCTTGTCTCACTGCTAAGATGCATAAGCAAACAGCAGTGTTCTGTAATAGCTCTCCCCTGTCCTGCTGGGCTAATGTCTCTTCTGACACTTTTCCCATTAAAATGGTCCAGACCGCTCGCAGGAAACCCTTGGTGCTCAGGCTCGTGCGTGTGCTTGAGCGAAGGGGTGGGGTGGGGGTGGTAATGATGGTGGAGGTGGGGAGAAAATGGCGGCACCAAAACAAAGTGTTGTGTAACTTCCAGAAACAAGCAAAGCAAGTGCAAATTACTTTTTAGAACATCTCACAAAAATACCCCCCCCCCCCATACCGTAGCCCTGCTAACTTGTTTGAGGGGGTGAAAGCAAAAATGATTGTGTGAAAATATTCATTGGCTGGATTCCTGCATATGCTACCCCCCTCCTCGCAGACACTCCTCACACAGAGGAGGAGAAAAACATTGGTTTACCCAGAAAGGAGCCCGGACAAACTGCTCTCTGTGGGCTAGTGTGTCCTTGATGTGACTTTCTCCCCATGTGCACGCGTATTTGCCATGGTCCTTTGTGTGTTCTGTGTGTGTGAACCAGCACCACCCCATAGGTAACACCTGCTGGTTCTCAGCATAAAAAGCCATGCATGTAATCAGCATGGGAATATTTCTAAAGGGCCACCTCGAAAGTGTCACAGTCAACCTACAGATGCACACACACAAACACACACCCACACACACATCAGCTGTAGTTTGTTTTGCTTGTAAGAGAAAATGTGTTGTTGTTTTTTTTAAACTAAGAACTTTAATTTGTTTTGCAACATTTTAAACATTTTTTCGGAGTGTTTTTTTTTTCAAACACCATGTCCCTTTTTTTTTTTAAATATTCCTTCGCACGTTAGACAAAATGTTGTTGTGAAAATTCAATGTAGTGTCTTAACAAACTGTGCAGAAGTGCAAGAAATCACACAGGTGTCTCCTGGGGCAGTCAGACTCATTTAGAAGAGTGTTAGCTGGGCTAGTTAAGCAATAGAACATTAGTAGAGTGTTGATTTTATTGTTAAATATTTCTAAGCTTAGAGTTGCGCTTCCGTTCCCAAGCAACGCAGCGGTTAATCAACGGCTTAGAAATTCTGTCAGTGGAGAATGCAAAATGATTATTAGCTGAGAAGTGCCAGCTATGGTACAGTATGCCTTGGGATATCCCCACTCCTGGTGACACGTAGAATGTGTCTCGTCCAATCAGAAATGTGTAAATACTATGGCTAGACCTAACTGTTGTTTATTTTTAGACAACTGCTATGAGCACCAGCCCACTCATCCTCACCTCTCCTTTATTTTCTTCATCGCTGTCTTCATGTTCTCCCCCTCTCCTTCTTCATCCTCCTCCTCACTCCCCACCTATTCTCCTCTCTTCTCTTCACACCTAACCCTCTCCATCTAGAGAGAGAGAGAGAGAGAGAGAGAGGATAGTGAGGACATTCCTGGAGGAATAGAGTGAGAGGGTTTATGGGAAACTGTGGCACGCATCACAGCCTTGCTTAGCACAGCCCTTCCCAGTGCAGCACACAGCACATCCACAGCCCACCCCCGGCCCATCCCGGTGCCCAGCTTAGCAGCGGCCAGCTCCAGTGTACCAGACCAGAGATGGAGGAGTGGAGCAGGAGTCAGTCACAGGGAACAGCCACTGATGAGAGGATCACAGAGTGGATCAAGAGTGCTGCTTGGTAACCGCCACACGCAACTGCGCTCAACTTCTCTGCCCCCCTCTCATACACACACACACACACATCGATACATACATACATAGGATTACTTTTCTTTGGATCTAAGAGAAAACAAACAAGCCATTTTTTGCCAAACACATACTTACATACGCACACACTTATACTCATACCAAGTGCGCTTTTATTTCTCTCTTTCCCTCTCTCTTGCTCTCTCTCTCTCTTTCTGTTTTTCTCAAAGACGGACACACACAGGCCCTTATGCACCCATATCCACACTATGCTGGCAACTCACAACTCTCTGAAGTGTCTTAGGCTGGCTTAAAACAACTGAGATAAATAACTAAAGCTACCAACAATGGACAGAAACAAACAGCTGATGCCACAGTATGATCCCAGAAGGAGAGCCTCAGATAAGTAAATAGTAAATAAAGCCGTCTTTTCACTTCTAATGAGCTGTCACAGCCAAACGAAAATTGTGTATATTTCATCAAAATAAGATTGCATCGATTTTTCCCTCTGTGCGGTAAAAACGCTGTGCAGGTCTTCAGATAACATTATCAGCATTCTTAACTATTCCTGTGACAAATGGGAGCTTTGATCCAGTTAGATAAGCCTCTGTGTTCATTTGTTTAATTAAAACAGCCTGTCTGCTGGTGTTGAGGGGTCATTTTAAAAACTGTTAGAATTAAAGCACGTAATTAAGTCGAGCGCAGATAAGGACCCCTGTGTGCCAGTTGCTTCTGCCAGTGGGGAAGGGAAACTCAATTTATCCCCTGTGCAATCCCGCAAGGTCGTTTGGTTTATTAAAGTTAGCGGAGCAGTGGCGCGATAAAATATTTTATGTACTCGTTGGACGGGGGAGGCAGCGAGGATGGCTCAGTGGCAGCCCTGCTGCAGACTATAGGTTGGAAGGGTAATTAAGATGGCTTGTTATCATGTCTTTGAAAACAGGAGAAGGACTTGTACGGCAACAAGCACCTTGACAAAGATATTTGTTTGGGCAATGGAGTGGAGCCTTAATTATCGTGTGCTTTGATTAAATGTGTCGTCCGGGAATGAATGTCATTTGTCTTGCCAGGGTCCTGGCCCGCGACCCGAGGATGGGGATATTTGGGTTGGTGCAGTTTGTTTTGGCAGGCGGTGTCATGAGAGAGGTTGAGAAAAGTTAAGAGGTCTCCCATTCCCTCTCTCTTTCTCCTGCTCTCTCCATCATATTATCTACCTCCTCCATCTTTCATTCTCTCTCCCTCACTCGCTCTCACCCTCACTCTCTCTCTCGCTCTCTCTCCTACTAGACAGATCCATCACAAGCGAGACATTGAAGATTTGACCTCAAGGAGACGTTTCCATTTTCCTTCCATGTTTATATGAACTTTCACCCCCCTCTGCAATTCCTCATATCTCTCATCCTTCCATTGTCCGGCTTAGAGATCCATCAACTGTGAGATGACAGAGAACACAACACAGCTAACCCAATTCACGCCGTCAATATCAGCTTCCTTTCAGACATGACTCTTGCTTCTAAGGTGGCTTTTGGGAGGTTTGTGTGTGTGTGTGTGTGTGTGTGTGTGTGTGTGTTAGGGGTGGGGGTGGGAGGCAGTGGTGGCTCTAATGTGATTAAGAGTGTGTTTGAGGACATTGGAACCACATTTCCTATCTACCGAGGTCACAGGGGTTACTTGCTCCTGCGGACAAATTCGGTTTGGGCTCACTTAAGCGAATGAGCGTTAAGGCTGATAAACTGCAGTAATGAACCTAATGTTCTTCGGAGGTCCTTCCCATCCCCCTTCCCCCCCATCCTCCACCGGCCTGCTGTGAAGGTATTTAGAGCTGGCCTCTCGCTGATAGCTTCCCCGGTGGTAATTCCACACTATATGCAATATGCTAATAAAGAGCTAAGGCTTTGCTTGCCACCGTCCAAAATTCAGTCATGGCCCGGCGAGCAGGAAAAGTTCATTGCATTAATGCAGGGATAACACTGCTCCGTTTTGGATGGCTTGCATTGCAGTAGGGGAAAATTCAAATGGAAAAGTTACAAGCTAAATTGTTGTCATCTTTATAGCTTCGCTGGTGTGTGCACCTAATGCTTAACTTTTGGATACTTATGGCCCTAAATTCTTTGTTCCCATTTGTAGTACTTGTTATTATGTAGTTATAACTGTAGTACGTAGAGTGTTTCATTATTCGACTACCGGTATTTTTATTATTATTATTATTTTATTATTAGTAGTAATAAAAGACTTTAAGGTGGAAAGGTATTATTTTGCCTTGCTGTTGATCCTGATCTTAAAAATAGAAGAAAAGCTATTTTAGTTTTTGGAAACAAAGGCCATTTCCAAGGCCATTTCTAACACATGAGTTTGGCTGGAGAACGTAATGTCCCAATTCAGCATTGATCTGTTTTGTCAACCAGATCTGTAAATTGATTTGTAGATGGATTTGCACTTAGTTTTGTACAAAATATACAGAACTGATAGTGTACTTTCAAAAAATGCCATTACTGTTGCCACTTCTATGTTTAAGTTCTATCTTTAAAGGATATGGATGTAATGTAGGAGTCTATCTGATCATATTAATATGCTACAGAGATCAACAGGAGAAAGGTAGAGGGTAGGTGAAACAATTTTTTTCTCCAAATTTCCCCAAATCTTTTTTTTTACAGATTCAAGGATCAAGTAGTTTATTTATCACATACAGTGAAATACTAATGGAAGACATGTACAATGGCAATGACAATGGAAGAGGTACAGTGAAGAATAAACAAAAAAAATAAAATAGAAGAAGATAAAAATAATAGCACATTACCTGGCTACATACGGTCTTTATGTGAAGGTAAAACAATGTGCACATCCACAAACTTAGCCCATTGGCCACCAACCCCGGATTGCAGGACTAACAACCACCAAGGCCTGGAAGTAGCTAGCCACATAAATAGATTTGTGTTCATTTTTGACACATTTAACCAAGATTGGGGTCCAACATCAACTTAGGGTTCCTCTACAGAGAATTGTGTTTTGCACAGTGTTGAAAGGGTTGAGCGTTGTGGTGAGGGTTCCGAGTATGCGATGGTTCTCTATCAGTACACAGAACTGAAAAGAATCGAAAGCGTCTGTGCAATGATTCTGTGTCTTTTATTAGAGGGAAAAGACTGCTGTCTTCATACTGTTAGTCTTGGAGGATAGATTCGGATCAGGTTCTCCTTTCATGGAAATTCCCAACTTTTTGATGTATGAGCTGTTATTTGTGTGTACATGCGTGTGTGCACATGCAGTAGATAGAATCATCGCTGTATCCCCACCATTTCTCAGAGATAGGATCAATAGTATATGTGACCCCAGCTCTCTGTTCAGCTAGTTTTTTACTTCCTGTCTCATTAGCATTTTGATCTCCCTCTTATTCTCTCTCTCTCTCTCTCTCTCTCTCTCTCTCTCTCTCTCTCTCTCTCTCTCTCTCTCTGCTTCTCCACCTCTGTCCTGGCTATTCCCTGCCCACCCCTTGTCAGGACTGCATAGTCAGTCATAGTCATAGACAGGCCTAAGGAAGGAATAAATCGGAGACTAACACTGCTTTAAATTCCCAGCAGCGCTCTGCCTGTTTGCTTACATAAATCACAGGCAGGAATACCTGAAGCTTTATTACAAAGGTCAGCGTTGATCCATAATAATAATAAAAAATATATAAGGATGGCGAGGGAGCCAACAGGGAGGGTGGAAGGGATGCAGAGTGACCACAGGCAAGGGGTCAGGAGCTCGGCACTGCAGAGGAATGGATCAAGGGTGTCTCTCCTGATGGTGATGGTCATTACCCTGTTGGAAGGTTGATCAACTAGGGGCTTCTTTTTCTCTTTGAAAGGGCAAGTTGTCCAGTACCTGAGGCATGTAAGCGCCCACAAATCATGCTGCCACCCAGCTTCAGGACAGAGGAGGTGCATTAATGATGTCATTTGGATGCCACATGATGTGTGTTGTTTCCACATAACTCATTGTGTGTTTCATGAATCTATAAACCAAGGAGCATTGCAGTGTGCCCAGGTAGTCTTTGACAAAGGTGTGTCACGCAACATTCTCACCTCCATTATGTTGTCCTGTCATGGGCACAATTAGAGCACCGTACTGTACATGCCCTCTCTGTTCTGAACAACAACAACAACTGGAGGAGATTTTGGTTCTATAGATGATTTGTGGTTGTATAGATGTCTTAGGCACGCACTGGACAATGGGCCCTTACTGCAAGGAAATATGATGCCCCAAGCTTAACAACCTTCCAACAGGATAGAGTTAGAACACGTTTTTGACCGACTGTTTCAGTGAGACATAAGACACATCCTTGTCAATTGCAACTGATTCATGAGCGTTTCAGAGTGGCACCACCCTTTCATGGTCTGTGTGAGTGTGTGTGTGTGTGTGTGTGTGTGTGGAGAAGCCCATGAGAGCATGCAGTGCTGCTGCAGGTTCAAAACAACTTCATGTTCATTTATTTCTACGCCAGCACAGGCTTTAATTAGTGGCACTGAAGCAATCAAAAGCAATGAGAACAAAAGAGGCTGAAACATTGGAACTATTTCTTTATAATTTCCATATTTACACTGTACAATGGCAGGGTGAATTGTATGTATACTTCGGTGGGCCACTATAGCCTAATGTATGTATGGGAAACAGTGGTCTGAATAAGAGAGAGAAAAGAGTTGGGGGTAAGTGCAGTCTCTCATGGGGGTGGACTGAGACAGATTGCTGAGCAGCTCCCTGCTTAGAGTTTGTAGCGTGTGTGTGTCTGTGTGTATGTGTGTGTGTGTCTGTGTGTATGTTTGTGTGTGTGTATGTCTGGAGCATTGTAAGTGAAGTATGACACTGCCCACTGGCATGTAGTGTGTGTGCGCACGCGTGGGACATGAAGGTCATCTGGGGATGGGCCTGTGTATGTGTGTGTGTTTGTGTGTGTGTGTGTGTGTGTGTGTGTGTGTGAATTGTGGAGGTCTCAGCGCTACTCCATGATTCACTCAGCAGGGGCTCTCAAGGCCAGAGGAACAAATATTCCGGCGTTTTCCTATTTGGCTCAGTGTCAGCATCAGCGGAGCGCTACGGAATCGGAAGAGGGGATGGTGTTTGTGCGTGTGTGTGTGTGTGTGTGTGTGTGTGTGTTGGAGGACGACAGGTGTAATGCCGTGCGTTGGCCCCTCCGCTCCATCAGAGCGCTGACAGCTTTATGGCCCGCAGAGCCTCAATCAGGCTGCAGAGAGGAGAGAGGAGAAGATACACTGCATCACACACACACACACTCACACACACTCACACCGGCCAGCATCAGTCGGCCCCTGCTATAGGGGCCGCATGCGCAGATGCAGACACGCACCACTGCAGAAAAAGAAGGCGAGGGAGAGAGGTGACAGCCTCGGGATGAAGATTAAAATCACACCAAGTCTCCAAGGTACCATCAGGGCTACAGTGCTACATATAGGAGACTAGAGGGGGAGAGTTGATGAGCTGAAGAGCAGGAGGGAGGGAGAGAGAGAGAGGGAGGGAGGAAGAGAGAGAGGGAGAGAGGGAGGAAGAGAGAGAGGAAGAGAGAGAGAGAGGTGCAGTGGCAAGAGGCGTGCTGGGAGGCCCAACTTTTTACTGGCTCATTTTTCCCTAAAGTGGCATTGCTGTCACAGTAAGTGCTCGCCAAGCGCCGCAGCTAAAACACATCTCTGCTCCACCAATATAAAAGCCTCACAAGCGTCTGGAACAACAACAACACGCCCGCCTAGGACAAGCATAAATGACCTACTCTACCAGGGTTGCCACTACAATGCTGTGTGTGTGTGTGTGTGTGTGTGTGTGTGTGTGTGTGTGTGGTGGGATTTGGGAGCGGTTTCCAAGAAAGTGTCATACAAGAACACACAAGGCAGCATTATTAGCAGACAATGAAAAATGGCCTATGGTGAAATATCTTTGAAAGTCAGCCTCTGCGTGTTTGTGTGTGTGTGTGTGTGTGTGTGTGTGTGTGGTAAGATTGAGAGAGATAGAGTATTTCTGTGTGTTTATGTGTGTGTGTGTGTGTGAGAGTGTGTGCCTGCTTATGTGTGGAGAGAGAGAGAGAGAAATAGAAAGAGAGAGAGTGTGTGTGCACGTATGTCTGATTATCAAACTGTGTGTGTGTGTGTGTGTGTGTGTGTGCACTTTGAGGGCAGAGTGTTTTTAATCCTCAGGCTAACACTTAAACACATGGGTCCCTTGGCCTCATCTGGACTCGTTGTCTAGTGTTTATTAAGATGTGTAGCCTTAAAGCGCAGCTCAACACATCATACAGCAGCAGGAAAAATGTGTCATCTTATATATCTGAACGAGCTTGTCAGTTTATGTCCTTCTATGCATGTAAAATTACAGGCTTTTGAACAGACGTCAACAAGACCTTCGCAAATAAGACCAATTCTGATTCCTCAGTATGTCGTGTATATGTAGAGAAAGTGACAATAAAGAGACTTAACTTAATGTGTTAGATCTGCTAAAATGAGACCTACACGTTAAACCAGCTGCAAATGACGCATATACGCTACATTAGCCAACAGAGGTCTGCCGATGTCAGTTAAGCCGCGCTTACTGTTAAAATGTAGACCCAACATTCGTCAAGAGGTTGAACACTGACATCTGACTGTCAGTCCGAGGTGTGCACAGCCTATAGAACACCTCCATGTGGTCAGCAGCTCTGCCTGCCTCCACCCCCATGGCTTGGTTGGTGCCTAAAATAAAAATAATAATCCTCATAATTAACTCAGCCTCTCCAAGAAGGTTTTTGCGCCTTGTTTGTGTGTTTATTTTCTGCGAGTGTTTGATGAAAAGGGCTCAGCCTTGACCCCTCTGCTGTCTCTAAGCCCTAATGCGGCTCATTTCCACATTTCCACTCTCGTCCTCTTGTCTTTCTCTGAGCTTGTGTTTTACAGCAAACACACTCCGTGTGTGTGTGTGTGTGTGATGTACTGTATGTTCAGAGTGAACACAGTGCAGGTGTGTGTTTGGTGTGTGTGTGTGTGCGTGTGTGTGTGTGTGTGTGTGTGTGTTTGGTGTGTGTGTGTGTGTGTGTGTGTGTGGGCAGGAGGGATGCCCTTGTGGCACTGTTAATCTGCGATCCCGAGCTCTCAATAGCGCGGTAAATCCCACACCACCCCCGCCCTGCAACAAAAATAAATAAGTTATGTTTTCATTAATGCTTCCTCACCTTCAAAATAATAACCTCCTCATTACCTCTTTAAAAATGGATAGGTGGGGTACATTATTCATGTGCAGGGCTGGGGAGTGTGTGTGTGTGTGTGTGTGTGTGTGTGTGTGTGAGAGGGAGAGAGTGCTGGGGGTGGTGTTGCTCTGCCTGTGTGTTCCTGAAAGACTCTGAGAGATGGCTGACAAACAGGAACAGCACCGTGGAAGGCTGGGAACACAGAACAGAACAGAACAGAACAGAACAGTGGTGTAAGATAGATTTACAGACAGTATTTATAAAAAAACAACAAAACCCCAACTAAAAGGGATGTGCCTTGTGATTCTGACAGGTTTGTTTATTATTATTAATAGTATTACTAGTAGTTTTAGTAGTAGTATTAGTAATAGTATTATTAGTAGTTTTAGTAGGAGTATTAGTAATAGTATTACTAGTAGTTTTAGTAGTAGTATTAGTAATAGTAGTAGTAGTAGAAGTAGTAG
>JAGFZM010005139.1:5361-24035 GCA_017657215.1 Limnothrissa miodon | reverse complement strand
ATCAGGGTGTGGTAGTACACCTCCATCTGCAGACCCAGCACCATCAGTGTGCTCAGGTAGGATGAGTAGCGACCCAGCAGGTAGAAGTTGTGTTCGGAAACCTGGCAGATTATTCTGGGCAAATTGTCCTAAGGGCTGGCAGCCATGACATTCATGCGCAGATGTTCCACAGTCTTCTCCATTTCAGTTTGACCGTAAAAGGCAGCAAATTTCCCCGCCAGTTTCACATTTTCCTCCATGGTCTTGGCTGTGGGAGCCTTCTCCAAGAAATCTTTGAAGAAATCCCAGGCCTTCCGTATGTTTGTGTCGTCGCTGCCACACTTTCTAGTGTATGCTTCCCACACGCCTGAAGGATCCTCAGCCTTTTCCAGGTAGGTGGCTTCAGCTAAGCTGGAGTTAATTGTGCTGACAATCTCCCTCACGGCCTCCAGCATTGGATTGGACTCCTCGAGGGAGGAGGCTATAAAGTCCAGGAGAGGAGCGGTGGAGAAAGCAAGAGCAGGGAAACGGGACAGACCACTGAGGACCTGGAGAGCATTAACAGCTGATCTGCTGGAGTCTGTGTAGACACTGTGGTTGGCCAGGACTGAGAAGAGCTCATTGGTGGCTGTCAGTGTTGCCTGTAGGTGAGACGGAATGGAATTCCCATGGACTATCGCCCCCTGAGGGAGGGATAGAGTCAGCGCGGCCAGGAGGGCCTGGAGGAGCAGCATGATCAGTGACCTGAAACACACCATAATGTGGGAGCTAAATCTTAGTCAGCTTCAGTTTGAAGAAGTTCAAAAGAAACACTCAGTGAATGATTGATGTGGACCAAATGTTGCATACATAAAACAATAAAAGCTTACCTAAATGATTAGCCATTCACTCCATATTTACTTACTGTAAACTCTTATACATATTGAATAATTTAGCAGAGAGCAACACAACTAAACTAGAATCTCCTATTAGTGCAAATGACTGGCACACTGGACTAAAGCCCTCACTGACTGACACCAAGGTCTTTACTAAGCATGGGCACTTATCAATACTAAAAGTACAAATGCAGACTCACAACACAACATAGAACATGGATCAATAAACTTGCACCAAATTATTATCTTTTCACCCTTTTTCTGTTGGCTACTCACCTGTTGTTTCAGAAATCAAGTCTGCGTGTGTGTGTGTGCAGGCTTATCCCAATGTGGTTTATAATCAGCAGAGACCACGGGGCCTCTCCCAACACTATACACAAGGTACTAATAAGGCAGTAACTCAGAGACAGTCTTGCAATTGGTGCAGAGACTGGATTGAGGAGGGAAGAGCAATTTGGTCTTACCTGCAGACGTACTTGCAAAACATAGCTGGAGAGCCACATAGCCTCTATCTGTCCGCACAAGCATTAGGCACAAACCTGTTCACACATGTACACAAATGTGATACACACGCGCATAAGCTGGGTACAGTTTGCATTTTTAGATGAATTACTGCAAGACTGTACACACATGGAATAATGCAGAGACAAAATGGTGGTGTGTTGCTTTATGAAATTATTTTGGTGGTTAATTGATCAGCTTAGATGGTCATCTTCAGATGAATATATATACTGAATATAATAGAGTATGTTTTAGCCCCTTAAGCTTTGCCACCAGTCAACCTGATCCTGACCCAAGGAAATAAGACAGCAGACATTTTTTGTTTAACATTTTATGATAATTTTCAAAATAAAAAAAAACAAAATCACATTCAATAACACCACATGACTTGTTGTACTCATTTGGTTTGATGTGGACCGTAAGTGTGCAAAAAAAAAAAAAACCTGGGTGGCAAATCAAGGCATGTACAGCATGTCTACATCACAAAAACTCATTTCCATAAATTGACTCAGATTTCCCCAAATTGTACAGTCTCTATCCCACCCTTCCATTGACAGTTGCCACCCAGGTCACCTTCATGACTAAAACTGAAGGATGGCTTTTTTTAACGCGACATTCTGCCTGCTGTCATGGCGACTACTGATAGTGATAATGTGACATTGTTGAGTCATAAACATTAGGCGACGCCCCAAACAATGGCCGGATGCGTCAGGTGGCAAACTATTTCTGTCACACGTGACCTGGTTATGCCCATCTGAACATCTGAAGTTTTAGTGTTACCAACACATACAAGGACAAACATTTGAAGAAACAAAACAAACCAACAAAAAAACATAATCAAAAATGATCAGCAAAGGTTTCTTCTAGCGTTCACATAGAAAAATCACATCATAAATATCATTAAATAAGACTTCTGATACGCTTCCATAGGTG
The DNA here is from genome assembly GCA_017657215.1 of Limnothrissa miodon. Classification (NCBI taxonomy): domain Eukaryota; kingdom Metazoa; phylum Chordata; class Actinopteri; order Clupeiformes; family Clupeidae; genus Limnothrissa; species Limnothrissa miodon. The sequence goes on along the minus strand of JAGFZM010005139.1, from coordinate 21,747 downwards.
TGTTTATACGGGCAAGAAATACTATAAGGACTAGCATACACACCTCCAACATAAATAGCATCAAGTTCATCGACAGCAGCAATCCGCACCCAACACACACACACACACACAGAGTAGCAGTACGGTTAGTCAGAAATCCATAACCCTGTTTCCTATGCTCTCCCTCTCTCACACACAGCTGTGAAACGTTTAAACCTAAAGGCTATGGTGGGGCCGGAGGGGACCATACAAACCACTGATCCATAGAAAATGAATTCATACAATCCAAGAGAGCAGCTCAGACTCAGGCAGCATCTATGCCGATCTAGCCCGTTCTAGGATCAATTCCTGTGCCCTCATCAAACTAACTCAGGTCAGCTATGGGGTCTGTTTGCTGCCCATCAAACTAAACACATCAGCTCAGGCAAAGTGTGGACTTCTGTGCTTGCAACTCTAGTCGTTTGGTAAAATGTACTGACGGGGAGTGGGTGAGTACTGAACTGTGATTACACAGGCTACTATGCTATATTTGCTGCGTGCAGTGCACTTCAACAAATCACACCTGCGCCCTAGGCTGTTCAGTAAACACTGGTTGGTTATTGGTCTGTAGATTACCGAAAGTAGATATTGTAATTATACCTGACAACGCGGTCAGCTATACTGGGTGGGATATGACAGCTGCAGAGGTGTGTGTGTGGGGGGGGGGGGGGGGGTTGTTGAAGCTCAGAAGATTTGCTGCTCAAACAGAATCTTCTCAAAACCTTGTGGTGCCGTGTGGTAAAAATCACTGAACTGGCAGTCCAAGATGGCGCTGTCATCCACTGCAACACACACACACACACACAAAAACAAACACAAAAACCGGTTAAACTCAAATCACAAAAGGCATTTACAACTGTTAGAAGCACACACCCTCTCTATCTCAACATGCACACGCTTATTGAAATGTCGAATTCACTGAATAAAAATAACTTTCCCCTAAGCAACAAGAAAAAAAAAAGCACAACACTTCCCTCTAGTGGCAAGGCTTTTAATTGCTTGGTGCGCAATGGGGTGTGCCATCAGCCTTAGGCAAGACTATTATTGTCTTATTGTGTGAGTGTGTGTGAGTGTGTGTTTATATATACACACAGTACCACTGACTTAGGCTACATTATTTTGCCATTTCCCCGTCAGCCACGCCCAGAAAGCGGTCTAATTGTGTTTGTTATGGTTTGCACTCTTACCATAAACCACTGGGTACACAGTCCCTCTGATGCCGGTGGCTGGACATTGCATGTCCTTCCCATTTAAGTAAAGGTTCAGCTCCACATGGTCATAGGTAACACCCTGCAAAACATACACGTTTTTTTTTCCCCATTCATCCACATGTGAAAGTGGCAACATTCATGAATATATCCAAATATTTTTTCCAATGACCATGTGGGTCAAGTGTTTATGTCAAACAGCACAGGGGTGGGGGGGACCTGAGGCTATGGAAACTTTACTTTTTTCAGAAAGAAAATAATTAGAGAACATGACTTTACCTCCCACTGATTTTCACATCTACATGTACAACTCTAACTAGGCACCCACGCTTTAAATGATGCACACTAGCATTATTACGCTGCTAATACACCCAGCCATCAACCCACACTGACCACAACATCTCCCTCCTGGGGAAGGCTATTGGCAGGCAAGCGGTTCTTTTCCTCATTGTTGTGATACACAGAGCCATCGTGTCTCAGAACCAGGCTGTGCATGTCCCGACCCATTGGAACCTGGTTCAGATTCACCTTTTGAGTGGCCACGCCCACTCCCCATATACCTGGAGAGAGGGAGAGAGAATAAGAGAGTGACGATTAGGTAGGAATTTAAATCTTTGAAGAGGCTAGCTTGAACATTACCTTCAGAACATCTAAAGTTTACCAGAGGGAGCAATGCACTCCATTTTGAGTTTTATTTCCTGGGCTCTTTTCAGCTAGTTTCAGCTTTACCAAATTAGTCTATCCAATGAGAGACGTTTAATTATCAATTTATGGCCACGTAAAATGGGGTTAACTTGAGGTTGAGTCGGTGAAGGCTCAGACTCTCGATACAAATATTAATAACAAATTAATGAACATAAATACAAATTAATTCATCCTAAGAAGACAATTATTTTAACATGCAACCCATCAATGGCACCTATCATACGATCACATGATGACAAATGATATGGGGCCTATAGAGCGGGTTGATTGATCATATGACTTTCTGATGGTTGTGATAGCCCCAAATTCAATGCTTTACAGAGCTGCATATTCCCCTTAGCCAAATACCGGAGTGTTGCGTCAACTCCAGCGTTACTGGGTTGTTTGGGTTTGTTGGGGACATTATTGCATTCCTCATCAAGTCAAGTCACAACTTAAACCTTTACACAAACCATCTGATATACTTTTAATATTTATCCATCATTTAAAGTCTCAAAAACATTGTGTCATGAATAGGTCTTTAGGTCTAGGAGTTAGGAGTCCTCAGAGCTACTTCTAAGCTCTCCCAGACTTAGGTGCTACTTTTAGGCCTAAACTGTTTTGTGAATAATTCTTTTTTAAAAACATTGGGAGTCCTAAAGTTACGACTGACATGCCTAAATTCACCTGTGAGGAGCTTCTTTAAGCCGCAAGATTCTTTGAGAATAAGGGTGTTACTAAACCTCAGTGCTGCTTTTGATAGTGTTGATTACTTCTACATTGCCTTGAACACTTACTTCTACATTGCCTTAAACACTTACTTCTACATTGCCTTGAACACTGGTTACTTGTACTTGTACAGTACTTCAACAACTATGTCAATTAACAATTCATTTTCTTTGTCTTTTAACCCTTCTAAAATGCAAAGATTTCACCAATACACGTCATATTGATGCACTTTTTAAAATAAATATTTAAAATAAATATTTTTTGTTGACACAGTCACTTTAACACTCATAGACTAAACACACATGCTGAAAACGGTGTAAATGACAACTGATGCCAGAAACATGGATTTGGCCTCTTGGCAGGTAGTTAAGAGCACTGATCTATTTCAGAAGTACACACCACTTAGGTCTCTCAGGACACAAACAAAAAATTCTTATAAAATCTGTGGTCAAAACAAAGTGTGGTGAGGCAGCTTTACTCTGCAGTTATCAGTTTCAAATCTAAACTTAAGATCAAAGTTCTTTTTACTAAGAATTAATTATTCTTTCTTTCACATTCTGTCCTTCATTAATTTAATGTCTTGCCATCATTTTATGCCATTATTCATTTTATTCTGTTTTTTTATAATTTACAATTACCTTTACTCTTTATTTGTATATGAAATGCACTATTTAAATCAAATGGCCTTGTTCTTAGACTGGAGATGGGAACTCCAGATGCACAGTGGGTGTTACTGTGAACAGTAGACCACTCCCCACATCATGTGACAATGAATCACATGAAATACTCGTTAAGTTACATAGTCAATAGGCGAGTTCAGAAATCACAGGCTGTCTGTTATCTGGCTGCATACTTGAACTGTGTGTAGGGGTGGGGTGGGCTTAAATGGGACGTCACCAAGTCAAATAGAAACCTAGGGAGAGTGAAGCTTGTTTCTCATTGGTTCCCACTGACTGACTATACTCGTGAAATTTAATGTAGAGTCACAGGACGTATGGGCGGGCCCAGGCTACCGCTGAATATGTTATCAATTAACAATTATAATAATATACATATAGCTTACATTCATATCCACAATACATGCTTTGTCATGCATTTAGTTCTATATTATTTCCAAGAAATATGGTGGGGCCTGTAATCTGCCCCTCCCCAGAAAATGTTGAGGAAAGTAGATGTCCTTTCCTGCATTCAAGTGCATTTAAAAAGTTAACGGCTTACTTAAAAGAGGTAGGCTAAACTGGGAGATGGCTTCAAAGCACCCAAGTAGTCAAACAAAGGTATTTTTTTTATATACTGGCGGTAAATAAGCTTGTGTGGAAGGTAGTGCAGAAATTAGTCCATCCATACATTAACATGCCTGACACCACACCCACAAGATCTGTTTATCTTAGCCTAGTATCATACAGATTGGTGTGAGCCAAACAAACTTCACACATTGCTCAGCTCAGGTTACTGAACACAAGCTATATTATTTTGTTCTTTTAGGTTGTGCTTTGCTATATATATGGAACTACCCCCAAAAATGTCTCCAGCATTCTTATAGATAGTTCACTTTTATCTGAAGAAGACTAAAGGTCTTCAGTATTGAGCATGCATTATTTAGTGTCACTTGTTTTTGCACTCACATTAGCCAAACCTTTATCTTGATCTCTTAATGGACATTGTAGAAAGTAGGCTACACCACACAACTGGTGGTGGCAACATAATGACACATGTAAAATGGATGCAAAACTGGCAAACCATCAAAATTATTCAAGGACAGTGTCTTTTTAAGCCTGTTTTCAAAACCTTTCCAGGGCCTTGAACTTATTTTTTCAAAATCACAAACTTTCAAGGACCCGTGGGAACCCTGTAGAAAATGTGAGAAATATATCATGAACAGCCTACTGTACAGGTGTCAGTTTTGTCAACCGAGACATGTCAGATGTCAACCAATAAAAATAATGAACTGATGTCATGGAGTGGGTTCCAGTGGCTTGCAGCCGTGTGAAAGCCACTGCAGGATCTGGCTGCAAGCGTCTTGATCCTGCGAATTCTGAGTGACGTGACGGTCACAATATGGTGGCATTTGTTCATGTCGAACACAGCATCTAGCATGCACTGCCCATTATGCAAAAAACGTCTTGGGTTTCTCAACTTCTATGCTCCCGGGCCCAATGACGTTAAGTCTAGATGCAAGTCCACGTCTCCAGCCCATGCCATGCCTGCACCCACAACAATTTGTGCACCTTGAGATACCTCATGATCAAGTTTTTTTTGTTTGTCACACTTTTGAACATAAGTCTTGGCAAACTCTGCCCCAAGAATATACAGTCAAATGCTGTCCTGTGCTAAAACACTATGCAACCCATGCAATTTCACTTACTATTGTATGGCACATAGCACAATATTACAGCTTTTTGCATTGACTATCTGATTGAAATATGAAATTTTACCCGTGGACTGGATCTTAAACTCAAAATAGCTCTTGTTCTGATGGAGTGGAGCGTTGGCTAGGCAACCTCCGGTCCCACATATCCGTCTGCCACTCTTGACTATGACCACATCCGTTCCTGGAAAAAAAGGAAAATCCCAGAACAGAAGACCATTGGTTGACTGATCGTGCCACGCAGCAAAATTTGGGTATGTAGTCAAACACAAACCTGCATACGAAAATGTATGCGCTACCTTTCGTGTGAGACAATATAATTAAGTTACGTCTCGTTGCAAAACTCTGACGAGGCCTGTCCTTGCTCTGAGTCATGTTTGCTGGCGAGCTCATGCTAATAACGTTAGCCTGTTTGTGAACTGGCTAGATGGTGGACGCTTGGTCACATGACAAATTCAAATACACAATTGTCTGTATCTGCCGATAAGGACATTAGCAAAGTTTTCCATTAGAGTAATAACCTTTTAAACTAATACAAACAGTACACGTCTGACTCAGTAAGACTCTTGAAGGCAGACACCCGGGTTAGCTATAGTGTTCGCGCTGTTCCCTTTGCCCTGGGCAATGGTTGCTGGACCAACCGTCTGACTTCACAATGATGTGTAGTCAGACAGTTTTTCACGCTGGTAGCAATTTTGTTTCTTACCCATGTGATGAGTATCCAACTGAACTGTTGGCATCTCTTTGAGGGGTACATGTCCTGGACCCCCATCGCCACAACAGCTAAGACAACACGAAAACAGCGAAGCCATTTTTTATTTTCGTGTAGGGAACGGAAGTTACATAACACTACACTAAAGAATCACATTTTGCCTATATTTATACTCAGAACCACCAGCGACACCACGCGGTTTGGGGTGGTCTGGGTAATGACGTACGCAACCAATGAGAGCGCTGACTCAGATGAAGCGCGCTTCCTGATGGCATGGAAACAAGGGAAGAAAAATCGAGGTCAAAATATTTTTACACGTGACTGTGCAGCTATTGGTTATCAATGTGTCAAGTCCATGACACATGGCTCGGTCATATGCAGAGAAGCTTAAGATTAAAATTTAGGATGCATCAATACATGAACAGAATAGTGATGGTATGCCCCTTATGTGAACTGCAATCTGTAGAGGTTGCAATTAGTCAAACGTAGCCGTAATCTCTCAATATAGGCTTTCTGGCAGAGCACTGTGACTAAAGATCCTCACTTCGAGCAGGTTTGTTGTGTTTTCAGTTAAGCGCTCGTAGTTTCCACGCTAGTGTGTTAAGTGCATTTAGATTGATCAACGTCGATAATGACGCACTGTCTACAGAGGCCATGATCAGAAACCGGGTAAGAATCGAGTGGCGTACAGACTCTCACGTTGTCATGTTTTGCATAGCAACAACCCCTCCACCTCCTTTCCTCCCCGTCACATGTGTTGTTGGGGATCAACTGAATTTATGCTTCACTGGAGAAAAACGGGGAATTCTTTGCCAAGTGAGCACCCTGCGAACCACAGACCATCTGTCCAGGACAACTGTTCAAGCTTAGGATAGACATGTCAACTAAAAGTATTAGACACGTTAGTGAAAGTGACATTTTCTATTTCGGTGGACCGATTCTGCAGACACGAAGAGGTTAATCATTTCACCGCGGGAAAGGCGAAGTCTGCACAGCAACAAGCGCCATGATTGCATTGAGCGCAGTGCGACCCGGCAGCTGGTGAGTGCTTTTGGTCCAATTGCATGTTGCTATCCGTCTGCAAAAAATCTGTCATAACCGTCCCAAGCGCCGCGCCAACAGGATCCCCGGACTTTACATAAGTAACAGTAGATGGTGTCAAATTTTCACGGTTTCAACGGGACGGTAAACGTGGCATTTTTTTCGGGTGCCTGTGATTTTCTTCCCTCGGATATCACTGCACGAGATAAGGCTCTGGCGGTCTATTAAAAATGAAGCAGACGGGCATCCGAGTTCTACGCGAGAGTGAACTTATCATTCCGCGCTATATTTAGTAGATGTTGTGGTGTCGTGCGCTTCTTCAGGATCGCGTGACATGTCGTCTTGGAGAATAATGATCCAACACGGACACCCTTAAAAAAGTAGGTCGACAGAAGAGGAGCTTTCCTCCCTAAACCAGGCTTTTCCTAAATGCGGCTCTCGCTGGGGAATCGACGTAGCTCGGCATTACGTGTTAAACCAGCCTGCTACTGTAATGACATGTTATGCATTTATCTACAGTGAACTATCCATCACTTCTATTCGCTTGGATAAACCGTACCGGGCGAGCAGCGCTACCTGCGCTTCTTGTGTTTCATCCGTTTTCGCGCGCAAATTAGTCGCGCTTCTGACAGCTTGGCATTCACTTGCCAACTGTGTGAATCAGCAGGGTAGTGCGCGCGCATCACTACTGATGAGCGTGCATGTTTTCTTGACCAGGCTTGTGGTGTATCTTTTTACTCATTCACACATCTTGTGTTTTTCTTCTTTAGATAATCATGGAGTTACTGGAGGAGGACCTCACATGCCCAATCTGTTGCTGTCTATTCGAGGACCCACGCGCACTCCCATGCTCCCATAGCTTCTGCCGAAAATGCCTCGAGGGCATCCTGGATGGACAGCGAGGTCCCACGTGGCGCCCTCCATTCAAATGCCCCACCTGCCGCAAAGAAACTTCCCACAATGGCATCACAAGTTTGCAAGTAAACTATTCCTTGCGAGGAATCGTTGAGAAATACAACCGAATCCGCGTGCTGCCCAGGATGTCGCTCTGCCGCGAGCATCACGGGCAACCACTCAACATTTTTTGCGCCACCGATCTGAAACTTATCTGTGGCTTCTGCGCCACTACTGGCGACCACAAAGGACATAAATTCTGCGCTCTACAGGACGCCTACGAACAGGAGAGGGCGGCCTTTGAGGAGTTATTTCGCGGACTCGAAAACTGGCGCAGCGCTGAAGTGCTTTCGTGCTTGGAGGCTCTGGAGAGCAGCAAGAAAAAGGCGCTGCAGCTGGTTTCCAGAGATGCTGACCGCGTCACTGAGTACCTGGACAAACTTCTTCGCGCTCTGGAGCACAAGCGGAGTGAGATCCTCTCCGACTTTGAGACCCTGAAATTGACGGTGATGCAAACTTACGATCCGGAGATCAGCAAGTTGCGTGCGGTGCTGGAGGAACAAAAGCGCGCACTCGGCATCGCTGAATCTTTTAGGTCCCTGTCGGACCCACTCGCCTTCCTTCAGCAAATGCAGGACTTTCGCGAGACTTTGCGCGTAATTAAGGAGACCCCTCTGCCGTCATTGCCACGAAATGACGATGTCGATGTGGGTCCCCTCGTTCGAGATTTCGACGTGCAGCAGTGGGATTCTGTTAGTCTGGGCGATATAGACACACTCTGTGCTCCGCATGAGTGCAGTGCTCACCGGTCACAACCGGGACCTGCCACTCCACGCTTCTGTCGCGCGCTCTGGAGATTCTTCCTGCTCGCGTGTCTCGTATGCCTGTCCGCCGTGGCTCTGATTCCAGTGGACTGTCTCGCGCATACCACTCCGGAACGTGTGGCAGCTCTCAGCCGAGCTTATTTGCCTGCACCAGAAGAGGTCCTCCATCTGGTCGGCTGCTGCTGGAGAGAGACGTCGGGGCTCTGCGCCTTCCTGATGGAGTTCTGTCAGAACTGTATCCTAAATCTGATTAACACCAGCGCAGACTTCATCAGTTGATGTGAATTCGTTGGCTGCTTGTTCGATTGTAGTAGTAGTTGTGGTAGGCACATTGATTGATCCCTTCTCAACAAGCCTTACTTGTTCACTCCCAACGGTTGTGTGAGCAAAAAAATGTTTAATGTCTAAATCTAAATTTAATTTTTAGTCAAACCATGCAGAGGGAAATCTATTGCTCACTGCCTTACAAAATACATGCTAAAACGTTAGTTAAACGAAAGGCTATGGTATGCGCTTGTTTTTTCGGCAAAGATAAGAGAACCAAACTTTTGCCTGTTGTCAGTGATGAAACCTGACTTGGGCATGTAGGTCAGCTAAGACCTTGTTTTACATGTCTTCTTTAACCCTCCAATGTGTTTTTGAATGTGTCATGTTAATATGTGTTTTGTGTTAAAAACAGCTCCCAATGAATGTACTAACGTCTCCACGGATTTTCCGTGGTTGCATGTACACCACCATCCTCTTCCTCTTTAACACAGACATCTCTCCGTTTATATTGCCAACCCAGGAAATAAAACAAGCCTTTTAACGTAGCTATAATTACGATTATTATTAATAATAATAGTCATTTATCGGTTAATTTGTTTACTTTAGTCTGGATAGTCCCTCACTGCCCAGACAGTCCCGCGCGTTATGCTTTCTGACCTTTTGTGGCGTTATAGGACAAGTGGAGTAATAAATAATTTTTAAAAACAGATTTGTTAAATAATTAGTACAAGCAACATTAGGCTACTGGATATGGTAATTTACATATAGAGTACATAATCTGAATGCCGTCTTCGCCTTCCATTCCCACGAGCCGCGGTGGTTTAACCTTGCCTCCCGGAGGCTGCGTGTTGCATAACAGCGCGAGAGCTGTACAGGCCGAGCAATAGCATCTCAATACGGAAATGTTTCCTGCCATTTTATGACGGGGAAATTATTGCCGATGCTCAGGCAAGTTAGTTTTATACATTTCATTAAAGCGTTCATCCTTAAATACACATATAATATTCACACATTTACCTCATCATATTTCTAACCATTTGCTACAGCTTACTTTGTCATGCTTGGACACCGCTAAGAACATGAAACTTGTTTAGGCATATTTTTGCAATGAGTTTGTGTTTGTGTCTGTCTGTCTCTCTCTCTCTCTCTCTCTCTCTCTGTGTGTGTGTGTGTGTGTGTGTGTGTATGTGTGTGCGCGCGCGCGAGCAAAAGCCGCGAGCCTTTAAAGTGCTGCCAGTCCTGCAGTAGGCTACATATATGATTATGAAGATGAATATTTCAGCCATGGTGCTTAAGCACGGGCCTCATCATATGGGCCAGCTCCCAAACATACTCCCGCCCTTCTCTTTTCCTTATTGACACCACTCACCCCCGACCCCAACACAATTACGCACCTACGGCCTTGGCTGCAGTAATGCCGACCCGTAAAGATGCACTTCATGCCCTATAATGTCTTCACAAACACCTCACATGAATTTCACGGTGCCTATTTAGGCCTTTTGGCTTGATAAGGGACTAGTCTAGGCTACTACATTGAGTGTGCATCGCCGAATGATGCGATCCGTTTAGACAATGTTAAAAAGGCGAGCCATCCTCTTTCTGTTTATTAGTTTCACAGACGACACTGACAGAAATCCCAGGATCACTTCAGAAAATGTGCACGTGTCGTCACAACTGACCGTGGCTCCCTGCACACGTCACTGCACGTATATATATAGCCGGCTGTTACCGGGCAAACTCCGGATCAAAGAAAAATTAGTTGAGTCTCCCCCACCCTCCTTAACATAACCACTATTTATATAAATAGGTTATGTAATTTTAAATACATCGAATAAAGCAAACTTTGTGAAGGAAAGTGATCATCCTTGCTGCTTGATGTGCCGCCACTGAATGGAAGGTGTTTTCTCGACATGGCTATTAAATTTTGTTTTTGGATGAAACTGATACTAAGAAACTTTTTTAAAAAGAAAATGTAATTTAAAAGAGTAAAGTTCACACAGATGGCAAGACAGGCTACTTTTGGGTGTACAACTTAGGTAAATGGCTCCAAGGCACGTTCTAAGAATGATTTTGTGGACATTCAAAGTGCCTCCCTGTTATTTCTCACCATTATTCTTAATAATTTCATTTTATCCTCATTTTATTTTGTTTTATTTTAAGCTCTGTGTGTTAACCGTCATTTTAATATGTTCGATGCTCAATTTCTTAAAATTATAGTGCCACTGGCCCAATAGTTTTTGTTCACATTATCTTTGATACCAAGATATCTAACCAGTTTATATAATTTTAATAAAAGAATATTTGACTGATAAATAAACTCGTACTAAGGTCGTTCACACAACACAACTTTGTTTCTTTCACGCAATTTTACACAGCTGCATACAAATTGCAGGTGCAATTAGACTATATGGTTGTGTAGCCTATATGATTTGTAACTAAGAATTATTTACAATAAAATAAAAAACAACGCTAATTGATTGATATATTGATATAGTTAATAGAATGGTTTGTGCTGGCCGTTCTGGAACGCATATAATAGCCTATAAATCCCAAATAATCTCATTGCATCAGGCTGCTTCAGGGAAATGAATCGAAGTGAGTAAAATATCTAAATACATAAAAGTAATAATTCTATATAAATATATTACTGCAAAATACAAATGACTGATAACATGATCTACCAAGACAAAATTATTATTCTTTATTTTAAGAATTGGCTACACTCGGACCCCAAAATCTGTATTTTAAAAATAGGCTACACTCGGACCCCAAAATCGTTGTTTTGAACGGCCTACAGGCATTTTGCTTACCATTACTGTATTCATTGGAAAACGGATAAATTATAAGCTATAGGAGTTTAGGGTATCGGTGTCTCATTTGGATGTTTGTGCATTTTTAGTTCGCTCACACACATTTGGCACTTAAAGCGTAATTATTCTAACCTTTATTTTATCAGATTAATCTCGTTGAGATATAAAATATAAATAGGCTATCGTTTATATTTTTCCAGATACCCGATCAACTTGGCCTGTGCTGAGAGCAGGCAGTCATCTCACAGTTCATTGACAGTGTGCCATTTACTACAAAATATTTTTCAACAGATATCAGATATCCAAGTCGACGTTGCCAAATAGAAGGTGCAATAGGCCGAGTTCCGAACAACACTCCCAGTGCCAAGATGCAGATAAAGTGACTATAACGAGGCAAAACAGTCGTATTCGACTAGACCTTTTTCTTTGCTCCAGCCTATATACCATATTAAAGGTGATAAAAAATGCCAAGTGTCAGTTCTTATCTGTCCAGGAAAAGTTTACGGGTAAATGGGCTCTTTATTTTGCGAAATATCGTGTGTAAACATTTAGATCCCAAATATGTGCAAATCTGCGCTGCTCAGCATGCCATGCAATTTTTATTCCACGTTTCGTCAGTACCTTGCGCACCAGACAAAACACCCTGCAGGATCCTTAGCCACCCATTTACCCAGTCCACTAGAATGCTCATGATGACAATAGGTGCTTATCGGGGTCCGGGCGGAGACGCACTACCACATCGCACAATGCGGTCCGTTACCTCAAGTAGCGAAGAACCTTTGCATGTGAGGTAAAGCACACCCTTAGGGCGATACATGCGCTACGCTTTAGATTGACCGCGGGTCCCCTGATCTAAGCCCTTCACCTTTCAGTGTTTGCTGTCGGTTATGCTCACCTGTGATAACATCTCCAGACCTCTCGCTTCCACCTGTGTTCAGGAGTAGATTCCAAACATGCGCATGCACAAGCGCATTTATACTCAAGTTACTCCGGTAGAGCCAAGTGTCATTTACATTGGGCCGTGGGAATAGGCTGCTGAGACAACTAATATTCTCCATTTCAATTAAATGAACCATAACTGCACAAAACAGTCACAAGTTGAATCGTACCTTTTCGCGTAGCGGTACCTTATTCAACCTTCAGAAGATGGCACCTGTTGAATGCCGATGCGCAAAAAGTGCCTCTGCCACTGGTCGAAATGGACTGGTGTGGAAGAGAATCTGATTTATATCTGGACCAATTTTTGCAGTGTGTGAAACATTACAATAGACCATGTGCGCGCGCATCATAGGCCTACAAAAAGTCACGGAGATTAAATTCCTTACCACAAAGGGTTTGTTTTATTTATTTATTTTTATTCCACAATACAAAGGAACGTGAATTACACACACACTACATTTTAACACATATTAAAAAGCACACGTAAAGAAAGGCCTACTTACAGATGATTGTAAACAGATGCATGTATTCACTTACGCAAACGACTGCATTTCTCATTGTATATGCACCATGTCTTTACAGACATTTAAGATCTCTAATTATGTAAAAAAAAAAAAATAATAATAATAATAATGCATGAAATTTATTTTCCCCATATCCTAATTTTCACTGAAAACACTGTGCACTCTTTCAACAGAAAGGTTAAACACCACTCACCCTCGGGCATGCACACACAGGCACACCAAAACTTTTTTTATTTTTTTTTACTTGACCAGTAGCTTCTTTTGCCCCTGTCTGTGCACAGGTGCGATGACGATAGGTGAGGAGGAGGTAGTGGTAATGGTAAGAGTAAGGTTAAGGATGATGAAAGCCCCTCCCCTCCTGTGAGTCATGGCAACCTGGTGACAGGAGTTGCCGAGGGATACGGCCTGCCTTGCTTCAGCAGCACAATCAATATTGGAGGCTTCAGCCGTGGAGTGACTCCAATATTTACGTGCTGCTACAGCAAAGCAGCCAAATAAATACAAGCACAAGCACTCTTAAGCACACACACTCATTTAAGCCATGAAGAATCAGTCAGTCAGTGGTTTTACTTTTACATTACAGCCGTGCACAGACACACACAGAGAGTCCTGTTGGGTTCCTAAGCATTACTGCTGCAGCACAGCATGGCCTGTATCTCTGTATAACCACAAACCATTCTGTGCTGCTACGGCATTACTTGGAGAGTATCTCTCCTTCAGAGACACACACAAAAGAGAATCACTCCATCTCTCTTTTCTGTTCTTTCAGGGTTAAGGGCAATCCAGGACTCTTCGATCTGAAACAGAAACAGATTGTGGCATAAGTGAGGAGTAAAAAGACACAGACACACACACACACACACACACACACACACACACACACAGCGAGAAGGGAGACACACGACAGACGGAGGAGAGCCAGGAGCTGCTGTGTGCCATCCGTCAGGTGTGGGCATCACTTCCTGTTTGAACACCCGGCCAAAATAAAGCCCTCCCTTCTCCACGGTAGCACCAATCATCTGGGGCCACTGTAGGACTACTGTAGGCAAACCAGAGGATCACTCGCTCGTGCAAACACACACACACACACACAATTTTGGCATATAAAAAATGGTAGGAGCCGATTAGCCAGCACGCACAGTGGCCATTCAAACTGCAAAGTTCAACCCTTTAATACATGATCTATAGAGGCATGTGGCCTAGTCTATTCATTTATGAGGGAAGGGGCAGCAGACACACCACTGGTAGTTTTCTTATTATTTAAGCTATGCATTACATTGTATATAGCTATGCATTATGTAGTACATAGCATATTGCAATATAAAACAGTTCCATAAGTATGGATAACACACATGGATAAACTAGGGCCTGAACATGAGACGTTACAGTAAACCAGTTTGGAAGAAAAACACTCAAGCACACAAATAATAGTGAGCCACACACAGACACACACCAGACCCCCTTCCCACTCACACACTCCCTGTGTATCTGTGTATTATTTGAAGTCTCTCCCCCTCTCTCACACACACTCACACCTGACTGTGTTTAGACTTGACTGACTTGGGAGTCAGAATGGAAATATAATGTAATTAACATGATTTGTGCCCATAAGGGATACACCCGAGACCTGCAGTGACCCCCCACACCCATCTACCATACCCCTTTACCCTACTACTGCTAATGTGAGTTCCTCATTTAGGGCTGGGCGATTTGGCCTAAAATCAAAATATCGATTAATTGAACATTTTAACTTGATTATGATTAATAAATTTATTTTATTCATTTAGACCTCATAGTTCAGACAAGTTTTCACAGTAAATACTCATATTTCAAGAGATTTTTGAATGAAGGGTGCATTAGTTGATTTTATATTAATTAAAGGAAACACCATCATCTATGATTATTTATTGGGCATCAATGTTTTCTTTGGTACAAGCTGCTCTTGTTGCTCAGTTGTCTGAGTGTTTAAGCTTTCCATGCTTGACTCGTTGGCGGAATATAATGGAGTGGGGTCACGTGACCACACACGGTAGTGTTTTTAAAAGGAAAAGTAATTGAAATAATATAGTTTTGGAAAAATGTGATCGATTATAGGTTCTGGATGTCGATTACGATTACTTTTCAATTATCACCCAGCCTACCCTCACACGAGAGGCAGTAGCTTTGAGCACTTATTTACTGATTATCAGTCATAGGAGTCTCTGGACGCAAGACAGCAATCCTGATTGGTTGACGTGACAAGCTACAAGGTCTTACTTTACTGTGTTGACAAGCTCCATGCCTTAATAGGAATCATTAAGTAACCACCATTTCTGAGCCTGGCACACGCACACAGCTAGTTGTCTGTCTAGATTAGCAAGTAACCATCCTGCCATATTGTGGGAAACAGACCAAGCAAGTCATGAAGGTCATTTAACAATCTTGGTTTATGTAGGGACTGTTTAGATAGAGTGTTAGCACTGGAAGCTAATGTGTTTTAACAAAAGGCATTTTCTAAATCCAATAGCAGGTCATTTAAAAAAAAAAAAAAAAAAAAAAACAACATTAAGGGTCAGGGAAACATACAGGTGGTTAATTGTGCAGAGAAAAATGTTACAAATTGTAATCAGAGCTTTAAGACAAAAGGTGTGGTAAAAAAAATTCCTCCCCCCCCACACACAGTCTCCATAAACTACTACACTGGACAATCTTTGATCCCATCTTGGCACACTTTTAGAGTCGCACAAAAGGCTAAGGATTTAACTGCGCTTTCATTTCCTTTTCTTGGGGCTTTTCTTTGTAAACAGTCACACAGTCAATGTACAAACATCCCACCAACCCTTTAGTACTCGAGTCAGCTGTAGTGACGAATTAAACTGAGACTTCATCAACACACTCAATTTTCTAATCACTCTTTACATTACACAAGGAATCATTTCCTTCCACCATTTCTCTTCAGATTAGACTGGACCCTCAATATTAGCATGTGGTGGTCAGAGTCGCTCCATAGAAATCAGATTTTAAAAATAAATAAATAAATAAATAAATAAATAAATAAATAAATAATGCACAAGGACAAAATAATCTATTCTATTTCTTTGATTATCAACCGGTATTGTATTGTTAGTGATATTCATATAAATTAGTTAAAATAAATTCTCTGTCGCTTTTGATTTAGTGGATGGGAGTGTAAGGAAGTGGCAAATGGCAACATCTGAGTAACATTTACATAAATGTAACGCTGATGTGTCTGATTCTCCCCACCCCAGCCAGGACAACACACACAGGTCTGATGAAGAAAACTAAAGTCAGTGTGTACACACAAACATGGGCC
This sequence comes from Limnothrissa miodon, assembly GCA_017657215.1. Lineage (NCBI taxonomy): Eukaryota > Metazoa > Chordata > Actinopteri > Clupeiformes > Clupeidae > Limnothrissa > Limnothrissa miodon. The sequence goes on along the minus strand of JAGFZM010005139.1, from coordinate 5,416 downwards.
ATTTCCCATCCTTCTCATTCACTTATCTCTCCCTCTCTCCCACACACACACACAC
>JAGFZM010005138.1:5362-24053 GCA_017657215.1 Limnothrissa miodon | reverse complement strand
ATCAGGGTGTGGTAGTACACCTCCATCTGCAGACCCAGCACCATCAGTGTGCTCAGGTAGGATGAGTAGCGACCCAGCAGGTAGAAGTTGTGTTCGGAAACCTGGCAGATTATTCTGGGCAAATTGTCCTAAGGGCTGGCAGCCATGACATTCATGCGCAGATGTTCCACAGTCTTCTCCATTTCAGTTTGACCGTAAAAGGCAGCAAATTTCCCCGCCAGTTTCACATTTTCCTCCATGGTCTTGGCTGTGGGAGCCTTCTCCAAGAAATCTTTGAAGAAATCCCAGGCCTTCCGTATGTTTGTGTCGTCGCTGCCACACTTTCTAGTGTATGCTTCCCACACGCCTGAAGGATCCTCAGCCTTTTCCAGGTAGGTGGCTTCAGCTAAGCTGGAGTTAATTGTGCTGACAATCTCCCTCACGGCCTCCAGCATTGGATTGGACTCCTCGAGGGAGGAGGCTATAAAGTCCAGGAGAGGAGCGGTGGAGAAAGCAAGAGCAGGGAAACGGGACAGACCACTGAGGACCTGGAGAGCATTAACAGCTGATCTGCTGGAGTCTGTGTAGACACTGTGGTTGGCCAGGACTGAGAAGAGCTCATTGGTGGCTGTCAGTGTTGCCTGTAGGTGAGACGGAATGGAATTCCCATGGACTATCGCCCCCTGAGGGAGGGATAGAGTCAGCGCGGCCAGGAGGGCCTGGAGGAGCAGCATGGTCAGTGACCTGAAACACACCATAATGTGGGAGCTAAATCTTAGTCAGCTTCAGTTTGAAGAAGTTCAAAAGAAACGCTCAGTGAATGATTGATGTGGACCAAATGTTGCATACATAAAACAATAAAAGCTTACCTAAATGATTAGCCATTCATTCCATATTTACTTACTGTAAACTCTTATACATATTGAATAATTTAGCAGAGAGCAACACAACTAAACTAGAATCTCCTATTAGTGCAAATGACTGGCACACTGGACTAAAGCCCTCACTGACTGACACCAAGGTCTTTACTAAGCATGGGCACTTATCAATACTAAAAGTACAAATGCAGACTCACAACACAACATAGAACATGGATCAATAAACTTGCACCAAATTATTATCTTTTCACCCTTTTTCTGTTGGCTACTCACCTGTTGTTTCAGAAATCAAGTCTGCGTGTGTGTGTGTGCAGGCTTATCCCAATGTGGTTTATAATCAGCAGAGACCACGGGGCCTCTCCCAACACTATACACAAGGTACTAATAAGGCAGTAACTCAGAGACAGTCTTGCAATTGGTGCAGAGACTGGATTGAGGAGGGAAGAGCAATTTGGTCTTACCTGCAGACGTACTTGCAAAACATAGCTGGAGAGCCACATAGCCTCTATCTGTCCGCACAAGCATTAGGCACAAACCTGTTCACACATGTACACAAATGTGATACACACGCGCATAAGCTGGGTACAGTTTGCATTTTTAGATGAATTACTGCAAGACTGTACACACATGGAATAATGCAGAGACAAAATGGTGGTGTGTTGCTTTATGAAATTATTTTGGTGGTTAATTGATCAGCTTAGATGGTCATCTTCAGATGAATATATATACTGAATATAATAGAGTATGTTTTAGCCCCTTAAGCTTTGCCACCAGTCAACCTGATCCTGACCCAAGGAAATAAGACAGCAGACATTTTTTGTTTAACATTTTATGATAATTTTCAAAATAAAAAAAAAAACAAAATCACATTCAATAACACCACATGACTTGTTGTACTCATTTGGTTTGATGTGGACCGTAAGTGTGCAAAAAAAAAAAAACCTGGGTGGCAAATCAAGGCATGTACAGCATGTCTACATCACAAAAACTCATTTCCATAAATTGACTCAGATTTCCCCAAATTGTACAGTCTCTATCCCACCCTTCCATTGACAGTTGCCACCCTGCTACCTACAGTGTCAGGTCACCTTCATGACTAAAACTGAAGGATGGCTTTTTTTAACGCGACATTCTGCCTGCTGTCATGGCGACTACTGATAGTGATAATGTGACATTGTTGAGTCATAAACATTAGGCGACGCCCCAAACAATGGCCGGATGCGTCAGGTGGCAAACTATTTCTGTCACACGTGACCTGGTTATGCCCATCTGAACATCTGAAGTTTTAGTGTTACCAACACATACAAGGACAAACATTTGAAGAAACAAAACAAACCAACAAAAAAACATAATCAAAAATGATCAGCAAAGGTTCTTCTAGCGTTCACATAGAAAAATCACATCATAAATATCATTAAATAAGACTTCTGATACGCTTCCATAGGTGTGTTTATACGGGCAAGAAATACTATAAGGACTAGCATACACACCTCCAACATAAATAGCATCAAGTTCATCGACAGCAGCAATCCGCACCCAACACACACACACACACAGAGTAGCAGTACGGTTAGTCAGAAATCCATAACCCTGTTTCCTATGCTCTCCCTCTCTCACACACAGCTGTGAAACGTTTAAACCTAAAGGCTACGGTGGGGCCGGAGGGGACCATACAAACCACTGATCCATAGAAAATGAATTCATACAATCCAAGAGAGCAGCTCAGACTCAGGCAGCATCTATGCCGATCTAGCCCGTTCTAGGATCAATTCCTGTGCCCTCATCAAACTAACTCAGGTCAGCTATGGGGTCTGTTTGCTGCCCATCAAACTAAACACATCAGCTCAGGTAAAGTGTGGACTTCTGTGCTTGCAACTCTAGTCGTTTGGTAAAATGTACTGACGGGGAGTGGGTGAGTACTGAACTGTGATTACACAGGCTACTATGCTATATTTGCTGCGTGCAGTGCACTTCAACAAATCACACCTGCGCCCTAGGCTGTTCAGTAAACACTGGTTGGTTATTGGTCTGTAGATTACCGAAAGTAGATATTGTAATTATACCTGACAACGCGGTCAGCTATACTGGGTGGGATATGACAGCTGCAGAGGTGTGTGTGTGGGGGGGGGGGGGGGGGTTGTTGAAGCTCAGAAGATTTGCTGCTCAAACAGAATCTTCTCAAAACCTTGTGGTGCCGTGTGGTAAAAATCACTGAACTGGCAGTCCAAGATGGCGCTGTCATCCACTGCAACACACACACACACACACAAAAACAAACACAAAAACCGGTTAAACTCAAATCACAAAAGGCATTTACACCCTCTCTATCTCAACATGCACACGCTTATTGAAATGTCGAATTCACTGAATAAAAATAACTTTCCCCTAAGCAACAAGAAAAAAAAAAAGCACAACACTTCCCTCTAGTGGTAAGGCTTTTAATTGCTTGGTGCGCAATGGGGTGTGCCATCAGCCTTAGGCAAGACTATTATTGTCTTATTGTGTGAGTGTGTGTGAGTGTGTGTTTATATATACACACAGTACCACTGACTTAGGCTACATTATTTTGCCATTTCCCCGTCAGCCACGCCCAGAAAGCGGTCTAATTGTGTTTGTTATGGTTTGCACTCTTACCATAAACCACTGGGTACACAGTCCCTCTGATGCCGGTGGCTGGACATTGCATGTCCTTCCCATTTAAGTAAAGGTTCAGCTCCACATGGTCATAGGTAACACCCTGCAAAACATACACGTTTTTTTTTCCCCATTCATCCACATGTGAAAGTGGCAACATTCATGAATATATCCAAATATTTTTTCCAATGACCATGTGGGTCAAGTGTTTATGTCAAACAGCACAGGGCTGGGGGGGATCTGAGGCTATGGAAACTTTACTTTTTTCAGAAAGAAAATAATTAGAGAACATGACTTTCCCTCCCACTGATTTTCACATCTACATGTACAACTCTAACTAGGCACCCACGCTTTAAATGATGCACACTAGCATTATTACGCTGCTAATACACCCAGCCATCAACCCACACTGACCACAACATCTCCCTCCTGGGGAAGGCTATTGGCAGGCAAGCGGTTCTTTTCCTCATTGTTGTGATACACAGAGCCATCGTGTCTCAGAACCAGGCTGTGCATGTCCCGACCCATTGGAACCTGGTTCAGATTCACCTTTTGAGTGGCCACGCCCACTCCCCATATACCTGGAGAGAGGGAGAGAGAATAAGAGAGTGACGATTAGGTAGGAATTTAAATCTTTGAAGAGGCTAGCTTGAACATTACCTTCAGAACATCTAAAGTTTACCAGAGGGAGCAATGCACTCCATTTTGAGTTTTATTTCCTGGGTTCTTTTCAGCTAGTTTCAGCTTTACCAAATTAGTCTATCCAATGAGAGACGTTTAATTATCAATTTATGGCCACGTAAAATGGGGTTAACTTGAGGTTGAGTCGGTGAAGGCTCAGACTCTCGATACAAATATTAATAACAAATTAATGAACATAAATACAAATTAATTCATCCTAAGAAGACAATTATTTTAACATGCAACCCATCAATGGCACCTATCATACGATCACATGATGACAAATGATATGGGGCCTATAGAGCGGGTTGATTGATCATATGACTTTCTGATGGTTGTGATAGTCCCAAATTCAATGCGTTACAGAGCTGCATATTCCCCTTAGCCAAATACCGGAGTGTTGCGTCAACTCCAGCGTTACTGGGTTGTTTGGGTTTGTTGGGGACATTATTGCATTCCTCATCAAGTCAAGTCACAACTTAAACCTTTACACAAACCATCTGATATACTTTTGATATTTATCCATCATTTAAAGTCTCAAAAACATTGTGTCATGAATAGGTCTTTAGGTCTATGAGTTAGGAGTCCTCAGAGCTACTTCTAAGCTCTCCCAGACTTAGGTGCTACTTTTAGGCCTAAACTGTTTTGTGAATAATTCTTTTTTAAAAACATTGGGAGTCCTAAAGTTACGACTGACATGCCTAAATTCACCTGTGAGGAGCTTCTTTTAGCCGCAAGATTCTTTGAGAATAAGGGTGTTACTAAACCTCAGTGCTGCTTTTGATAGTGTTGATTACTTCTACATTGCCTTAAACACTTACTTCTACATTGCCTTGAACACTGGGTTGGGTTTTCTGGTATTATCATCAAGTAGTAAACTCATACTTACAAAACATACGTTTATTTAATTCCATGGGCAACAGTACTTCAACAACTATGTCAATTAACAATTCATTTTCTTTGTCTTTTAACCCTTCTAAAATGCAAAGATTTCACCAATACACGTCATATTGATGCACTTTTTAAAATAAATATTTAAAATAAATATTTTTTGTTGACACAGTCACTTTAACACTCATAGACTAAACACACATGCTGAAAACGGTGTAAATGACAACTGATGCCAGAAACATGGATTTGGCCTCTTGGCAGGTAGTTAAGAGCACTGATCTATTTCAGAAGTACACACCACTTAGGTCTCTCAGGACACAAACAAAAAATTCTTATAAAATCTGTGGTCAAAACAAAGTGTGGTGAGGCAGCTTTACTCTGCAGTTATCAGTTTCAAATCTAAACTTAAGATCAAAGTTCTTTTTACTAAGAATTAATTATTCTTTCTTTCACATTCTGTCCTTCATTAATTTAATGTCTTGCCATCATTTTATGCCATTATTCATTTTATTCTGTTTTTTTATAATTTACAATTACCTTTACTCTTTATTTGTATATGAAATGCACTATTTAAATCAAATGGCCTTGTTCTTAGACTGGAGATGGGAACTCCAGATGCACAGTGGGTGTTACTGTGAACAGTAGACCACTCCCCACATCATGTGACAATGAATCACATGAAATACCCGTTAAGTTACATAGTCAATAGGCGAGTTCAGAAATCACAGGCTGTCTGTTATCTGGCTGCATACTTGAACTGTGTGTAGGGGTGGGGTGGGCTTAAATGGGACGTCACCAAGTCAAATAGAAACCTAGGGAGAGTGAAGCTTGTTTCTCATTGGTTCCCACTGACTGACTATACTCGTGAAATTTAATGTAGAGTCACAGGACGTATGGGCGGGCCCAGGCTACCGCTGAATATGTTATCAATTAACAATTATAATAATATACATATAGCTTACATTCATATCCACAATACATGCTTTGTCATGCATTTAGTTCTATATTATTTCCAAGAAATATGGTGGGGCCTGTAATCTGCCCCTCCCCAGAAAATGTTGAGGAAAGTAGATGTCCTTTCCTGCATTCAAGTGCATTTAAAAAGTTAACGGCTTACTTAAAAGAGGTAGGCTAAACTGGGAGATGGCTTCAAAGCACCCAAGTAGTCAAACAAAGGTATTTTTTTTATATACTGGCGGTAAATAAGCTTGTGTGGAAGGTAGTGCAGAAATTAGTCCATCCATACATTAACATGCCTGACACCACACCCACAAGATCTGTTTATCTTAGCCAAGTATCATACAGATTGGTGTGAGCCAAACAAACTTCACACATTGCTCAGCTCAGGTTACTGAACACAAGCTATATTATTTTGTTCTTTTAGGTTGTGCTTTGCTATATATATGGAACTACCCCCAAAAATGTCTCCAGCATTCTTATAGATAGTTCACTTTTATCTGAAGAAGACTAAAGGTCTTCAGTATTGAGCATGCATTATTTAGAGTCACTTGTTTTTGCACTCACATTAGCCAAACCTTTATCTTGATCTCTTAATGGACATTGTAGAAAGAAGGCTACACCACACAACTGGTGGTGGCAACATAATGACACATGTAAAATGGATGCAAAACTGGAAAACCATCAAAATTATTCAAGGACAGTGTCTTTTTAAGCCTGTTTTCAAAACCTTTCCAGGGCCTTGAACTTATTTTTTCAAAATCACAAACTTTCAAGGACCCGTGGGAACCCTGTAGAAAATGTGAGAAATATATCATGAACAGCCTACTGTACAGGTGTCAGTTTTGTCAACCGAGACATGTCAGATGTCAACCAATAAAAATAATGAACTGATGTCATGGAGTGGGTTCCAGTGGCTTGCAGCCGTGTGAAAGCCACTGCAGGATCTGGCTGCAAGCGTCTTGATCCTGCGAATTCTGAGTGACGTGACGGTCACAATATGGTGACATTTGTTCATGTCGAACACAGCATCTAGCATGCACTGTCCATTATGCAAAAAACGTCTTGGGTTTCTCAACTTCTATGCTCCCGGGCCCAATGACGTTAAGTCTAGATGCAAGTCCACGTCTCCAGCCCATGCCATGCCTGCACCCACAACAATTTGTGCACCTTGAGATACCTCATGATCAAGTTTTTTTTGTTTGTCACACTTTTGAACATAAGTCTTGGCAAACTCTGCCCCAAGAATATACAGTCAAATGCTGTCCTGTGCTAAAACACTATGCAACCCATGCAATTTCACTTACTATTGTATGGCACATAGCACAATATTACAGCTTTTTGCATTGACTATCTGATTGAAATATGAAATTTTACCCGTGGACTGGATCTTAAACTCAAAATAGCTCTTGTTCTGATGGAGTGGAGCGTTGGCTAGGCAACCTCCGGTCCCACATATCCGTCTGCCACTCTTGACTATGACCACATCCGTTCCTGGAAAAAAAGGAAAATCCCAGAACAGAAGACCATTGGTTGACTGATCGTGCCACGCAGCAAAATTTGGGTATGTAGTCAAACACAAACCTGCATACGAAAATGTATGCGCTACCTTTCGTGTGAGACAATATAATTAAGTTACGTCTCGTTGCAAAACTCTGACGAGGCCTGTCCTTGCTCTGAGTCATGTTTGCTGGCGAGCTCATGCTAATAACGTTAGCCTGTTTGTGAACTGGCTAGATGGTGGACGCTTGGTCACATGACAAATTCAAATACACAATTGTCTGTATCTGCCGATAAGGACATTAGCAAAGTTTTCCATTAGAGTAATAACCTTTTAAACTAATACAAACAGTACACGTCTGACTCAGTAAGACTCTTGAAGGCAGACACCCGGGTTAGCTATAGTGTTCGCGCTGTTCCCTTTGCCCTGGGCAATGGTTGCTGGACCAACCGTCTGACTTCACAATGATGTGTAGTCAGACAGTTTTTCACGCTGGTAGCAATTTTGTTTCTTACCCATGTGATGAGTATCCAACTGAACTGTTGGCATCTCTTTGAGGGGTACATGTCCTGGACCCCCATCGCCACAACAGCTAAGACAACACGAAAACAGCGAAGCCATTTTTTATTTTCGTGTAGGGAACGGAAGTTACATAACACTACACTAAAGAATCACATTTTGCCTATATTTATACTCAGAACCACCAGCGACACCACGCGGTTTGGGGTGGTCTGGGTAATGACGTACGCAACCAATGAGAGCGCTGACTCAGATGAAGCGCGCTTCCTGATGGCATGGAAACAAGGGAAGAAAAATCGAGGTCAAAATATTTTTACACGTGACTGTGCAGCTATTGGTTATCAATGTGTCAAGTCCATGACACATGGCTTGGTCATATGCAGAGAAGCTTAAGATTAAAATTTAGGATGCATCAATACATGAACAGAATAGTGATGGTATGCCCCTTATGTGAACTGCAATCTGTAGAGGTTGCAATTAGTCAAACGTAGCCGTAATCTCTCAATATAGGCTTTCTGGCAGAGCACTGTGACTAAAGATCCTCACTTCGAGCAGGTTTGTTGTGTTTTCAGTTAAGCGCTCGTAGTTTCCACGCTAGTGTGTTAAGTGCATTTAGATTGATCAACGTCGATAATGACGCACTGTCTACAGAGGCCATGATCAGAAACCGGGTAAGAATCGAGTGGCGTACAGACTCTCACGTTGTCATGTTTTGCATAGCAACAACCCCTCCACCTCCTTTCCTCCCCGTCACATGTGTTGTTGGGGATCAACTGAATTTATGCTTCACTGGAGAAAAACGGGGAATTCTTTGCCAAGTGAGCACCCTGCGAACCACAGACCATCTGTCCAGGACAACTGTTCAAGCTTAGGATAGACATGTCAACTAAAAGTATTAGACACGTTAGTGAAAGTGACATTTTCTATTTCGGTGGACCGATTCTGCAGACACGAAGAGGTTAATCATTTCACCGCGGGAAAGGCGAAGTCTGCACAGCAACAAGCGCCATGATTGCATTGAGCGCAGTGCGACCCGGCAGCTGGTGAGTGCTTTTGGTCCAATTGCATGTTGCTATCCGTCTGCAAAAAATCTGTCATAACCGTCCCAAGCGCCGCGCCAACAGGATCCCCGGACTTTACATAAGTAACAGTAGATGGTGTCAAATTTTCACGGTTTCAACGGGACGGTAAACGTGGCATTTTTTTCGGGTGCCTGTGATTTTCTTCCCTCGGATATCACTGCACGAGATAAGGCTCTGGCGGTCTATTAAAAATGAAGCAGACGGGCATCCGAGTTCTACGCGAGAGTGAACTTATCATTCCGCGCTATATTTAGTAGATGTTGTGGTGTCGTGCGCTTCTTCAGGATCGCGTGACATGTCGTCTTGGAGAATAATGATCCAACACGGACACCCTTAAAAAAGTAGGTCGACAGAAGAGGAGCTTTCCTCCCTAAACCAGGCTTTTCCTAAATGCGGCTCTCGCTGGGGAATCGACGTAGCTCGGCATTACGTGTTAAACCAGCCTGCTACTGTAATGACATGTTATGCATTTATCTACAGTGAACTATCCATCACTTCTATTCGCTTGGATAAACCGTACCGGGCGAGCAGCGCTACCTGCGCTTCTTGTGTTTCATCCGTTTTCGCGCGCAAATTAGTCGCGCTTCTGACAGCTTGGCATTCACTTGCCAACTGTGTGAATCAGCAGGGTAGTGCGCGCGCATCACTACTGATGAGCGTGCATGTTTTCTTGACCAGGCTTGTGGTGTATCTTTTTACTCATTCACACATCTTGTGTTTTTCTTCTTTAGATAATCATGGAGTTACTGGAGGAGGACCTCACATGCCCAATCTGTTGCTGTCTATTCGAGGACCCACGCGCACTCCCATGCTCCCATAGCTTCTGCCGAAAATGCCTCGAGGGCATCCTGGATGGACAGCGAGGTCCCACGTGGCGCCCTCCATTCAAATGCCCCACCTGCCGCAAAGAAACTTCCCACAATGGCATCACAAGTTTGCAAGTAAACTATTCCTTGCGAGGAATCGTTGAAAAATACAACCGAATCCGCGTGCTGCCCAGGATGTCGCTCTGCCGCGAGCATCACGGGCAACCACTCAACATTTTTTGCGCCACCGATCTGAAACTTATCTGTGGCTTCTGCGCCACTACTGGCGACCACAAAGGACATAAATTCTGCGCTCTACAGGACGCCTACGAACAGGAGAGGGCGGCCTTTGAGGAGTTATTTCGCGGACTCGAAAACTGGCGCAGCGCTGAAGTGCTTTCGTGCTTGGAGGCTCTGGAGAGCAGCAAGAAAAAGGCGCTGCAGCTGGTTTCCAGAGATGCTGACCGCGTCACTGAGTACCTGGACAAACTTCTTCGCGCTCTGGAGCACAAGCGGAGTGAGATCCTCTCCGACTTTGAGACCCTGAAATTGACGGTGATGCAAACTTACGATCCGGAGATCAGCAAGTTGCGTGCGGTGCTGGAGGAACAAAAGCGCGCACTTGGCATCGCTGAATCTTTTAGGTCCCTGTCGGACCCACTCGCCTTCCTTCAGCAAATGCAGGACTTTCGCGAGACTTTGCGCGTAATTAAGGAGACCCCTCTGCCGTCATTGCCACGAAATGACGATGTCGATGTGGGTCCCCTCGTTCGAGATTTCGACGTGCAGCAGTGGGATTCGGTTAGTCTGGGCGATATAGACACACTCTGTGCTCCGCATGAGTGCAGTGCTCACCGGTCACAACCGGGACCTGCCACTCCACGCTTCTGTCGCGCGCTCTGGAGATTCTTCCTGCTCGCGTGTCTCGTATGCCTGTCCGCCGTGGCTCTGATTCCAGTGGACTGTCTCGCGCATACCACTCCGGAACGTGTGGCAGCTCTCAGCCGAGCTTATTTGCCTGCACCAGAAGAGGTCCTCCATCTGGTCGGCTGCTGCTGGAGAGAGACGTCGGGGCTCTGCGCCTTCCTGATGGAGTTCTGTCAGAACTGTATCCTAAATCTGATTAACACCAGCGCAGACTTCATCAGTTGATGTGAATTCGTTGGCTGCTTGTTCGATTGTAGTAGTAGTTGTGGTAGGCACATTGATTGATCCCTTCTCAACAAGCCTTACTTGTTCACTCCCAACGGTTGTGTGAGCAAAAAAATGTTTAATGTCTAAATCTAAATTTAATTTTTAGTCAAACCATGCAGAGGGAAATCTATTGCTCACTGCCTTACAAAATACATGCTAAAACGTTAGTTAAACGAAAGGCTATGGTATGCGCTTGTTTTTTCGGCAAAGATAAGAGAACCAAACTTTTGCCTGTTGTCAGTGATGAAACCTGACTTGGGCATGTAGGTCAGCTAAGACCTTGTTTTACATGTCTTCTTTAACCCTCCAATGTGTTTTTGAATGTGTCATGTTAATATGTGTTTTGTGTTAAAAACAGCTCCCAATGAATGTACTAACGTCTCCACGGATTTTCCGTGGTTGCATGTACACCACCATCCTCTTCCTCTTTAACACAGACATCTCTCCGTTTATATTGCCAACCCAGGAAATAAAACAAGCCTTTTAACGTAGCTATAATTACGATTATTATTAATAATAATAGTCATTTATCGGTTAATTTGTTTACTTTAGTCTGGATAGTCCCTCACTGCCCAGACAGTCCCGTGCGTTATGCTTTCTGACCTTTTGTGGCGTTATAGGACAAGTGGAGTAATAAATAATTTTTAAAAACAGATTTGTTAAATAATTAGTACAAGCAACATTAGGCTACTGGATATGGTAATTTACATATAGAGTACATAATCTGAATGCCGTCTTCGCCTTCCATTCCCACGAGCCGCGGTGGTTTAACCTTGCCTCCCGGAGGCTGCGTGTTGCATAACAGCGCGAGAGCTGTACAGGCCGAGCAATAGCATCTCAATACGGAAATGTTTCCTGCCATTTTATGACGGGGAAATTATTGCCGATGCTCAGGCAAGTTATTTTTATACATTTCATTAAAGCGTTCATCCTTAAATACACATATAATATTCACACATTTACCTCATCATATTTCTAACCATTTGCTACAGCTTACTTTGTCATGCTTGGACACCGCTAAGAACATGAAACTTGTTTAGGCATATTTTTGCAATGAGTTTGTGTTTGTGTCTGTCTCTCTCTCTCTCTCTCTCTGTGTGTGTGTGTGTGTGTGTGTGTGTGTGTGTATGTGTGTGCGCGCGCGCGAGCAAAAGCCGCGAGCCTTTAAAGTGCTGCCAGTCCTGCAGTAGGCTACATATATGATTATGAAGATGAATATTTCAGCCATGGTGCTTAAGCCTCATCATATGGGCCAGCTCCCAAACATACTCCCGCCCTTCTCTTTTCCTTATTGACACCACTCACCCCCGACCCCAACACAATTACGCACCTACGGCCTTGGCTGCAGTAATGCCGACCCGTAAAGATGCACTTCATGCCCTATAATGTCTTCACAAACACCTCACATGAATTTCACGGTGCCTATTTAGGCCTTTTGGCTTGATAAGGGACTAGTCTAGGCTACTACATTGAGTGTGCATCGCCGAATGATGCGATCCGTTTAGACAATGTTAAAAAGGCGAGCCATCTTCTTTCTGTTTATTAGTTTCACAGACGACACTGACAGAAATCCCAGGATCACTTCAGAAAATGTGCACGTGTCGTCACAACTGACCGTGGCTCCCTGCACACGTCACTGCACGTATATATATAGCCGGCTGTTACCGGGCAAACTCCGGATCAAAGAAAAATTAGTTGAGTCTCCCCCACCCTCCTTAACATAACCACTATTTATATAAATAGGTTATGTAATTTTAAATACATCGAATAAAGCAAACTTTGTGAAGGAAAGTGATCATCCTTGCTGCTTGATGTGCCGCCACTGAATGGAAGGTGTTTTCTCGACATGGCTATTAAATTTTGTTTTTGGATGAAACTGATACTAAGAAACTTTTTTAAAAAGAAAATGTAATTTAAAAGAGTAAAGTTCACACAGATGGCAAGACAGGCTACTTTTGCGTGTACAACTTAGGTAAATGGCTCCAAGGCACGTTCTAAGAATGATTTTGTGGACATTCAAAGTGCCTCCCTGTTATTTCTCACCATTATTCTTTATAATTTCATTTTATCCTCATTTTATTTTGTTTTATTTTAAGCTCTGTGTGTTAACCGTCATTTTAATATGTTCGATGCTCAATTTCTTAAAATTATAGTGCCACTGGCCCAATAGTTTTTGTTCACATTATCTTTGATACCAAGATATCTAACCAGTTTATATAATTTTAATAAAAGAATATTTGACTGATAAATAAACTCGTACTAAGGTCGTTCACACAACACAACTTTGTTTCTTTCACGCAATTTTACACAGCTGCATACAAATTGCAGGTGCAATTAGACTATATGGTTGTGTAGCCTATATGATTTGTAACTAAGAATTATTTACAATAAAATAAAAAACAACGCTAATTGATTGATATATTGATATAGTTAATAGAATGGTTTGTGCTGGCCGTTCTGGAACGCATATAATAGCCTATAAATCCCAAATAATCTCATTGCATCAGGCTGCTTCAGGGAAATGAATCGAAGTGAGTAAAATATCTAAATACATAAAAGTAATAATTCTATATAAATATATTACTGCAAAATACAAATGACTGATAACATGATCTACCAAGACAAAATTATTATTCTTTATTTTAAGAATTGGCTACACTCGGACCCCAAAATCTGTATTTTAAAAATAGGCTACACTCGGACCCCAAAATCGTTGTTTTGAACGGCCTACAGGCATTTTGCTTACCATTACTGTATTCATTGGAAAACGGATAAATTATAAGCTATAGGAGTTTAGGGTATCGGTGTCTCATTTGGATGTTTGTGCATTTTTAGTTCGCTCACACACATTTGGCACTTAAAGCGTAATTATTCTAACCTTTATTTTATCAGATTAATCTCGTTGAGATATAAAATATAAATAGGCTATCGTTTATATTTTTCCAGATACCCGATCAACTTGGCCTGTGCTGAGAGCAGGCAGTCATCTCACAGTTCATTGACAGTGTGCCATTTACTACAAAATATTTTTCAACAGATATCAGATATCCAAGTCGACGTTGCCAAATAGAAGGTGCAATAGGCCGAGTTCCGAACAACACTCCCAGTGCCAAGATGCAGATAAAGTGACTATAACGAGGCAAAACAGTCGTATTCGACTAGACCTTTTTCTTTGCTCCAGCCTATATACCATATTAAAGGTGATAAAAAATGCCAAGTGTCAGTTCTTATCTGTCCAGGAAAAGTTTACGGGTAAATGGGCTCTTTATTTTGCGAAATATCGTGTGTAAACATTTAGATCCCAAATGTGTGCAAATCTGCGCTGCTCAGCATGCCATGCAATTTTTATTCCACGTTTCGTCAGTACCTTGCGCACCAGACAAAACACCCTGCAGGATCCTTAGCCACCCATTTACCCAGTCCACTAGAATGCTCATGATGACAATAGGTGCTTATCGGGGTCCGGGCGGAGACGCACTACCACATCGCACAATGCGGTCCGTTACCTCAAGTAGCGAAGAACCTTTGCATGTGAGGTAAAGCACACCCCTAGGGCGATACATGCGCTACGCTTTAGATTGACCGCGGGTCCCCTGATCTAAGCCCTTCACCTTTCAGTGTTTGCTGTCGGTTATGCTCACCTGTGATAACATCTCCAGACCTCTCGCTTCCACCTGTGTTCAGGAGTAGATTCCAAACATGCGCATGCACAAGCGCATTTATACTCAAGTTACTCCGGTAGAGCCAAGTGTCATTTACATTGGGCCGTGGGAATAGGCTGCTAAGACAACTAATATTCTCCATTTCAATTAAATAAACCACAACTGCACAAAACAGTCACAAGTTGAATCGTACCTTTTCGCGTAGCGGTACCTTATTCAACCTTCAGAAGATGGCACCTGTTGAATGCCGATGCTCAAAAAGTGCCTCTGCCACTGGTCGAAATGGACTGGTGTGGAAGAGAATCTGATTTATATCTGGACCAATTTTTGCAGTGTGTGAAACATTACAATAGACCATGTGCGCGCGCATCATAGGCCTACAAAAAGTCACGGAGATTAAATTCCTTACCACAAAGGGTTTGTTTTATTTATTTATTTTTATTCCACAATACAAAGGAACGTGAATTACACACACACACACTACATTTTAACACATATTAAAAAGCACACGTAAAGAAAGGCCTACTTACAGATGATTGTAAACAGATGCATGTATTCACTTACGCAAACGACTGCATTTCTCATTGTATATGCACCATGTCTTTACAGACATTTAAGATCTCTAATTATGTAAAAAAAAAAAAATAATAATAATAATAATGCATGAAATTTATTTTCCCCATATCCTAATTTTCACTGAAAACACTGTGCACTCTTTCAACAGAAAGGTTAAACACCACTCACCCTCGGGCATGCACACACAGGCACACCAAAACTTTTTTTATTTTTTTTTACTTGACCAGTAGCTTCTTTTGCCCCTGTCTGTGCACAGGTGCGATGACGATAGGTGAGGAGGAGGTAGTGGTAATGGTAAGAGTAAGGTTAAGGATGATGAAAGCCCCTCCCCTCCTGTGAGTCATGGCAACCTGGTGACAGGAGTTGCCGAGGGATACGGCCTGCCTTGCTTCAGCAGCACAATCAATATTGGAGGCTTCAGCCGTGGAGTGACTCCAATATTTACGTGCTGCTACAGCAAAGCAGCCAAATAAATACAAGCACAAGCACTCTTAAGCACACACACTCATTTAAGCCATGAAGAATCAGTCAGTCAGTGGTTTTACTTTTACATTACAGCCGTGCACAGACACACACAGAGAGTCCTGTTGGGTTCCTAAGCATTACTGCTGCAGCACAGCATGGCCTGTATCTCTGTATAACCACAAACCATTCTGTGCTGCTACGGCATTACTTGGAGAGTATCTCTCCTTCAGAGACACACACAAAAGAGAATCACTCCATCTCTCTTTTCTGTTCTTTCAGGGTTAAGGGCAATCCAGGACTCTTCGATCTGAAACAGAAACAGATTGTGGCATAAGTGAGGAGTAAAAAGACACAGACACACACACACACACACACACACACACACACACACACAGCGAGAAGGGAGACACACGACAGACGGAGGAGAGCCAGGAGCTGCTGTGTGCCATCCGTCAGGTGTGGGCATCACTTCCTATTTGAACACCCGGCCAAAATAAAGCCCTCCCTTCTCCACGGTAGCACCAATCATCTGGGGCCACTGTAGGACTACTGTAGGCAAACCAGAGGATCACTCGCTCGTGCAAACACACACACACACACACAATTTTGGCATATAAAAAATGGTAGGAGCCGATTAGCCAGCACGCACAGTGGCCATTCAAACTGCAAAGTTCAACCCTTTAATACATGATCTATAGAGGCATGTGGCCTAGTCTATTCATTTATGAGGGAAGGGGCAGCAGACACACCACTGGTAGTTTTCTTATTATTTAAGCTATGCATTACATTGTATATAGCTATGCAGTATGTAGTACATAGCATATTGCAATATAAAACAGTTCCATATGTATGGATAACACACATGGATAAACTAGGGCCTGAACATGAGACGTTACAGTAAACCAGTTTGGAAGAAAAACACTCAAGCACACAAATAATAGTGAGCCACACACAGACACACACCAGACCCCCTTCCCACTCACACACTCCCTGTGTATCTGTGTATTATTTGAAGTCTCTCCCCCTCTCTCACACACACTCACACCTGACTGTGTTTGGACTTGACTGACTTGGGAGTCAGAATGGAAATATAATGTAATTAACATGATTTGTGCCCATAAGGGATACACCCGAGACCTGCAGTGACCCCCCACACCCATCTACCATACCCCTTTACCCTACTACTGCTAATGTGAGTTCCTCATTTAGGGCTGGGCGATTTGGCCTAAAATCAAAATATCGATTAATTGAACATTTTAACTTGATTATGATTAATAAATTTATTTTATTCATTTAGACCTCATAGTTCAGACAAGTTTTCACAGTAAATACTCATATTTCAAGAGATTTTTGAATGAAGGGTGCATTAGTTGATTTTATATTAATTAAAGGAAACACCATCATCTATGATTATTTATTGGGCATCAATGTTTTCTTTGGTACAAGCTGCTCTTGTTGCTCAGTTGTCTGAGTGTTTAAGCTTTCCATGCTTGACTCGTTGGCGGAATAATATAATGGAGTGGGGTCACGTGACCACACACGGTAGTGTTTTTAAAAGGAAAAGTAATTGAAATAATATAGTCTT
Source organism: Limnothrissa miodon (assembly GCA_017657215.1). NCBI lineage: Eukaryota > Metazoa > Chordata > Actinopteri > Clupeiformes > Clupeidae > Limnothrissa > Limnothrissa miodon. The sequence goes on along the minus strand of JAGFZM010005138.1, from coordinate 6,643 downwards.
GGAAAAATGTGATCGATTATAGGTTCTGGATGTCGATTACGATTACTTTTCAATTATCACCCAGCCTACCCTCACACGAGAGGCAGTAGCTTTGAGCACTTATTTACTGATTATCAGTCATAGGAGTCTCTGGACGCAAGACAGCAATCCTGATTGGTTGACGTGACAAGCTATAAGGTCTTACTTTACTGTGTTGACAAGCTCCATGCCTTAATAGGAATCATTAAGTAACCACCATTTCTGAGCCTGGCACACGCACACAGCTAGTTGTCTGTCTAGATTAGCAAGTAACCATCCTGCCATATTGTGGGAAACAGACCAAGCAAGTCATGAAGGTCATTTAACAATCTTGGTTTATGTAGGGACTGTTTAGATAGAGTGTTAGCACTGGAAGCTAATGTGTTTTAACAAAAAGCATTTTCTAAATCCAATAGCAGGTCATTTAAAAAAAAAAAAAAAAAAAACACAACATTAAGGGTCAGGGAAACATACAGGTGGTTAATTGTGCAGAGAAAAATGTTACAAATTGTAATCAGAGCTTTAAGACAAAAGGTGTGGTAAAAAAAATTCCTCCCCCCCACACACAGTCTCCATAGACTACTACACTGGACAATCTTTGATCCCATCTTGGCACACTTTTAGAGTCGCACAAAAGGCTAAGGATTTAACTGCGCTTTCATTTCCTTTTCTTGGGGCTTTTCTTTGTAAACAGTCACACAGTCAATGTACAAACATCCCACCAACCCTTTAGTACTCGAGTCAGCTGTAGTGACGAATTAAACTGAGACTTCATCAACACACTCAATTTTCTAATCACTCTTTACATTACACAAGGAATCATTTCCTTCCACCATTTCTCTTCAGATTAGACTGGACCCTCAATATTAGCATGTGGTGGTCAGAGTCGCTCCATAGAAATCAGATTTTAAAAATAAATAAATAAATAAATAATGCACAAGGACAAAATAATCTATTCTATTTCTTTGATTATCAACCGGTATTGTATTGTTAGTGATATTTATATAAATTAGTTAAAATAAATTCTTTCTGTCGCTTTTGATTTAGTGGATGGGAGTGTAAGGAAGTGGCAAATGGCAACATCTGAGTAACATTTACATAAATGTAACGCTGATGTGTCTGATTCTCCCCACCCCAGCCAGGACAACACACACAGGTCTGATGAAGAAAACTAGACTAAAGTCAGTGTGTACACACAAACATGGGCCATTTCCCATCCTTCTCATTCACTTATCTCTCCCTCTCTCCCACACACACACACAC
>JAGFZM010005137.1:0-14891 GCA_017657215.1 Limnothrissa miodon | reverse complement strand
AGATCACCCACACATCCATCCCCCCTGAAACAAATAGACAGACAAACCCACACACAGGGAGGTTAAAAAACTGGGACTGGGACACGCATAGGATACACATAGAAGTTTTAGGTAGCTCTACATCATCTACTTAGAGTTCAAATGAGTCAGTTGTATGCGTGTGTCAGTTGTGTGTGTGTGTGTGTGTCAGTTGTGTGTGTGCGAGTGTATGCGAGTTTGAGAGACAGTCAGAATGTGAGTGTGTGCACTAGTGTGTGTGTGTGTGTGTGTGTGTGTGTGTGTGTGTGTGTGTGTGTGAGCATGCGGTAAAGGCTACCTCCAAAGGGATACTGCGCCATGCTTCAGGCATTCAGTGTCAGAGGAACAGACCTAGTGAAAGAATACACACCACAGAGAATCAAATTATTCACCCTTCTCTGTCTCTCCCTTTTTCAATCTCACTCTTCATCCATCTCTCTCCCTCTTTCTCTCTCCTTCATTATCTCTCTCTCTCTTCCTCTGTCTCTCCCTCCTTCACTCTCTCTCACAATCACTCTCTCTCTTTCCATCACTCTCCCAACGCAACTCACCTGTCTCTCCTTCCTTCCTCTCCCTCCATCCTTTTTTCCTCTCATTCTCCCCCTTTGTCCTAATATCATCCATCATCCCACTTCCTGTCCCTGTATTCATTTCCAGAAACAGACTTTCTGTCTCTGTTCATTTCAAGAATCAGACTTCTAAAATTAACTGCCTATTTCTCAGTTCCACTATTCAGTCATAACTCTCTGAACTCTCTCTCTTTCTCACTCTCTGACATTTCTTCATGTCCATATTCTCACATTAGTTTTACGTTTTACAAATCAAAACATACACATTATGAACACACAGATAACCATGGACATGTTTAAGCAAGTAAGACTGGAGAGAGAGAGAGAGAGAGAGAGAGAGAGAGAGAGAGAGAGAGAGGGAGAGAGAAAGAGAGACACTTTTTCCTCCATCTTCCACTCTGCTTTTCAGTTTGATTACTGACATAAAGATATCTAGTGCTGGGAGCATTTTCTTAGGAATGGAGCAAAGGAACAGCACAAACAAACACACAAACAAACACACACACACACACACACACACACACACACACACACAGGGAGTCTAAGAGGGGGGAATAGCAAGAGAAAGGCCACACAAAGCAAGTAAAAAGGAAAAGAAAGGACAACCCGCTCTGAACCGGAATAAAAACACCCTTCTTTCACCATCCACCCACTGCATGTGCCAAATGATCCCTCTACTTTCACACAAGGGGAGACTGCACGCATGCACGCAACCAACCAAGCACTGCCACTGTCAAGGCTGGGAGTTCACCTCATTTGGCTTGCTGGCACCACTACCCCCATCCTTAACTCACTCCTTTCCACCACGAGAATAATGTCAGGGTGAACAAAAAAATAGAGTGATATACATGCACAATACATTCCCCATTTCTTCTCCCCGCAGTGTTTCACAGGCGTAAGACTACGGCCAATGTCACCGCAAGGACGCGAGAAATTAAGCCACGAGGGATGGAGAGAAAGGAGAGAGGAAACAAGAGGCGACAAAGAACAAGAGAGAAAGATAAGGAACCGCGGGCAACGAGAGAGGGAGGGGTGGGGGACAGCATCATCCTTCAGATTGTAACGGTAAATGCACATGTGGAGGAAAAGACACGATCGTCTCCTCCAATGATGCCGGTGAGCAGCTGACAGCGGTTGACCCGCCGCATAAAAATTTCAGTGCAGTAAGAACAGTCCAGACTACGCAACGCTGAGCCCGGATGTCCCCGTAAGGCTACAGCCCCCGGTCTGACATTACAGTCGCGTTAGTTAGAGCACAAGTCCCGCTAGGACCGCGCTGTGTATGATTAAGCCGGAGATTTGTTTTCCGAAGGCCAACGGCGTCTGACATTTCAAAACAAGAGCTCGTTTACGAAATCACAAAATAGCCTGTTTGTTACCACCTTCAAAACAAGAATGTGATTGAATTATTGAGGACGATGAGCGCATTTGCATCAGCATCCTTAAGAAGGATACAATTGTGGGACCCCACTCACCTTCCCCTTTGTCAGTGCGTTGCGGTTGACAAGCTAACCCGCTTTCTGTCCTTCAGTGGGCCAAATCTCAGATAAGCGTTCAACGTCTCTCTTTGATTACATAAAAAAAAGTCACGGACGAAAATAGGTTAGGCTATAATTCATTTCGGCATCAGTATTCCTCAGACTATGCGCATGGCATCCCCGTCTTCAAATTCAGCTGAGTCTCTTGTCAAATCTATAATAGCCTATAAGGTACAGAGGCTATGATCACAAGCCTACCAGGGTGACCTCCTCGATTTACGGCCACCAGGCATCTCTCTCATCTCTGTCTTTGGTCGCTTCAATACCCGCGCTTTTGTAGAAAGGTTGCGAAACATCCACCGTTCTTCCATGCATGTAGATACATAAACAAATCTTAATAATTATGAAAACATTCCACCGACCAAAGTCTTACCTCATGCCGATCCTCTCATTATTAATCACATCAGCAAGACAGCTCATTCATTGTGGTGAGCGGTGAGAGGTCGATTGCTGCGGGTCGCTTTCTTTACGGGCAAGCTGGCATGCGCATTGACTACGGCCCGCCCTAGCCTGATTAAGATGATAGACACGCGCAGCAGCCAATGATGCCTTAATGATGTCTTAATGCCACGACAAAGCACACGCAGAATCACACACACACACACACACGCACATACATTTTCTGTTTTGCGAACATTTGTTCACAGCTTGTTGTAGCTGTAAACTTCTAATCATAGCCCGACCAGACGACCAGAATGCATCTTTAATATAGCATTTGTTGACCAGCAAATTATTGTGGTAGCGTCAACACAGGGCACATTATCGAGACTGTATGGATCAAGGGGAGGCCCTGTTGGTGAAAGAAATGTATTGCATTCGATGCCCAACCGTACTAATGATACTAACGAATATAATACACACAGGTTCACAGGTTTGCATTTTAAACATTAACAAAAAAAAAGTAAAACGCTGAGGACAAGCACACACTCGCGCACGCGCGCACACACACACACACACACACACACACACGTACAACACTCTTCAAGAATCCTGAGCAAGCAACCCTCATATACTCATATACACCCTCCTTATCTCTCTCTCTCTCTCTCTCTCTCTCTGGCCATGCATCTGACGCTGCAGTTTCACCCTAGACCCGTGTCAAAGCAGCTGAATTTGCCAGGAAGTAGCGGGACAAGACAAGTTACCAATGAGGGTTACAAAGAACAGCCAATAAGATTTTGCTTTAGTGTGGAACCAGATCCTTAATGGATGCTATCAGAATGAACAGAGAACACAGTCTGCTTATAATCTATTTATTTTGAACAATTATAAAAATAAAAGCATACAATTTAAAATTAAACAGATAGAGAACAGTAGCACAAAGCAGATATGGTGCTGACGGTCCCGCCTGAAATTTAACTGGCACATTTTATGCAGGGAGAACATGGAGAAAAAAGTTAGAGGATTTGGAACCTCAAAGGTGTCATCTACAGAAACCAAATAATTGGTGTATGCTTGCTCTTAATATTAATGTAAATTACTATTAGATCATTTGAAAACATCTGTTGAAAAAGTTTATGTAAGATTATGGCTATCACTGTTACTTTGGATCAGCCCAATCCATACCACACTGTTCCACACTGTCTGGGTGTATGAACTTCTGTGTGTATTAAGCCACATGTTACACAGTTACAAATTTTATATTCACACTGTACCGTTGCTCTGGATATCTGAACTGTTGTGTCTATTAATATGTATGTTATTATTTCTTATTTTTATGTTAGTATTATATGTGTCACATACGTGAGTCTGTAGTCTGCACTGGTAGCTTTGCCAACTTCTAAACCATGCAGGACAAATACCATTAAGTGCAGTGCCGATGTAAAACGGTCCCAGTTTGAAATGTTGTTGTATGAAATGCCTGTAGCTCCCTCTACTGGTGATGAGCTGTGCATGACTCCCATTCCCACATGTTGCCCCTCCATCCAGTGTGCATGAAGTCTAGCAAGACTGCACCCACACCAGTGTGAGATAATTGGCAGTGGTGTGAGCGGCACGGTTGAGGGCGATGTTGCACCCGTACCCCTCAGAGGTGTGGATGAGAGTCCCAGAGAAGCCATCTTTGTAGTCCATATCATTATTCCACCAGCTGAAAACATAAATATCACGCCAGGTAAGACAATATGACTTCCTAGTCAGCGTCTGTCAGAAATGACACCAGAATGGTTTTGCTATGAACAACCAAACACAATCAAAAGTACTTCATCATGTAAAAAGATTTGAGCACAATGTAAATGAATCACATGCAACATAAGTACTTATGGTAGTTTGGAAAAGGAGGGAGACTGAACTTGCCCCCAGCCTTGTGTCTGACGGAGCGGTGACTAGTGCAAATATGCCAGTGCAGTGCAAATATATCCGTGTTTCCATGAGATCAAATTTCAGTATAGTATGCTGACAGTTTTGGAGAAGATGCTATCCCTGAGTCTGTTTGTTCTGGCTAATATGAACCTGTAGCGTTTGCCAGAGGGCAACAGGTTCAAGAGATGGAAGCCGGGGAGTGGAGTGAACATTTTTAGCCCTACTTAGACAAATATAAACAACATTCTGCCAGGTGTGTCCGTGGTTCTGTAACCTGCATACAAACATTCCGGCAGGTGTATTAGAGTTGTAACTCACCTGCAAAGGAAAAGCATTCTGCCAGGTGTGTCAGAGGTGTAACCTGTCCACATGGAGTCTGAGTGAGGACCTCCAGGGATCCACAAGTAACCTTTGGCCTCACAAGGGTCCAGCAGCAACTATATACAGTATAAGCAAACATGAGCACATAGACACACACACACAAACACACACACACACACACACACACACACACACACACACACATACATACAAACATACATACATACACATACACACACACTCATAGAAACACAAACACCCACACTTACACAAACATAGTAACTCACACAGAAACACACAAAGATAAACAAACAATATTTGGTATCAATGTATCTAGAGTTTCAACTTAAAAAAAAGCCCATTATGGTGTAGATAGAGTCCTGGTGAAGCTGCAGGTGAAGGTTCATGTGTACCTCATATATGGCTGATCTCCTTGTCTTGCCCCCGTAAGCAAAGAGACAGGAGTCCCGTCCACCAACAGTGTGGAGCCATCCGGAGTACCAGTCTCCATTCGGACCAGTAGCCCGGCACACCAGCTTCCCACTGGGGGTCTTAACAGTCCCTGCATGGGCAGGACACAACTCATTAAACTCGCATAGATATGAAAATACAAACGCTCAAGAACACATAACATTGCATAAATGGCTGCATAAATGATTTTCATTTGTCCAACACATAGTAGTCAAAGATGCTAAGCAATATGCAACTAGACTTCTGTTTAGAGCTTGAAGACATTTCACCTTTTGACCCTTTTGACTTATCCTTATACTGTCCCAGGATACAGCCTGCAGCCCCACCCACAATGGTCCAGAGATATTTCTGGTTGTCAGGTCAGAACTGAAAAACTTTTTAAAAATGAAAATGTCCTCAAGCTCTGAAAAGAATGCAACGTTCCGTTGCATTAGACTTAGCCCCAATGACAATCTTGCATAAAGAAAAATTCTTGTGAACATATGAATACCCCATAAATGCATTTATCTGGTACTGACAACCTGAAAGGCTTTAACATGATTTGGATCATCTGGTAGGTATGAGATATGAATGAGATCCACAATTAGGTATGATAAATGTATGAAACCTACGAAAAGATATGAGATATTAATGAGACCCACAAGATATGTGCGAAACATGAATACGACACACAATTTCAGATGGGATTGAGACATGTATGAAACCTACCGTTAGATACTGTATGAGACATGTATGAGACCCACCATTATAGATACTGTATGAGACATGTATGAGACCTACCATTAGTCATGGGAGAGACCTGGGCCCATTGCAGGCTGGGTGATTTACACCGCTGCTTCAGGTTCTTTACCCAGGGCCCCACACAGGTGCACACAGGCACGTGGTGGTAAGTGGCGCAGATGGCATTCTCTCCGCAGGGGGCACCACTGCAGCCATCCACACACCTCCCCTCCTCACACACCTCGCTGTCCTCACACATGCTGCTGCTGGAGCAGCGAGGGCCTGCGCAGGACTCCGAGGGCCTGAAGGGCCTGCAGGGAGCACTGTCACACTGGTAGATCTCAGAGTGTTTGTTGCTCGACAGCAGAGAGCCGCCATCGTCACACGACGCTGTGCACACTGTGGTGCCATTTTCCTGTCGGCACTGGGTGGCGCCGTTCTTAGGCTCCGTGTAGCACACGGGCAGGGCGCTCCACTGACCACCGGAACACTGCACCGTCTCAGGGAACACCTTGAACTTCCCAGAGCATTTCAGCTGGATGTGCTGCTGGTCAGCACTGTGGTATGTGCTCCGGCAGTGGTTATTTATCAGGTGAGCGGCGCTGAGAGGGCCACAGCCATTACCAACAAGAAGCTCTTGTGCGTTTGCGGGAACAAGGTCTACACTCGCATTGGGCAACTGTTTTAGGTATGTCTCCCAGGCTGAGACTGCCTCTGACCTCAGGGTTCTCATGGACTTGACAAAGTCGTCCAGTTTCTTTGCGTATGGGGCTGAGCAGGCGATGGGGTCGCGAGGTTGGCGTGATGCGTCTTCAGGATGCAGGAGCAGTTCTCGCTGAGCCTCCAGGAGACTGTCATCCTTGTCCAGTTCCCTTCCTTGGAGCATGCTGTCAAATTGGAATGAGAGGTACACAAATGCCTCAGGTGTGTCAAAAACACTCTGGACGTTTGAAACAAATCTATCTTGAGATATCTGTGCCTTATTGAACAAATCTTGCTGATATCTTAGGAAGGAGAGTTTATCAATCACATCCTGGCGGCGTAGTTTTACCCAGCGAAATCGCTCTTGTGCCTTTGAGTGCCTTGCTTGTTCCTGAACCCTGAAATAAACAGCTGTTATGTCTGGGACAGGGTCTACGTCAACAGAGCTTATCTCGTCTTCCAGGGTTGAGTTGATGATTTCACTTGTGATTTGGTTCTCACAGCTGTGGCCGTAGAACATGTTCTCACATAGGCAGAACCCTAAAGAGGAATCCTCGGCACGTCTACAGGTTCCGTGCAGACAGTCTAACTCTGGGCAGCTGTGGTTCTTGAAGCTTTCCGTGCTCTTCAAAACCACTGTGTTGATGTAGGAGCCAGTTGGTATGTACATGAAGGAGGTGTCACAGTTTTCAGTGATGCCATCACCAATCACAGTGTACTCATATGATGCTGAGACAGCGTGGGCGAAAGCCAGCAGCTTCTCTAGGTGGCTTGGGAAGACCACTGACATGTCCTGCAACACCACCGGACAGGTGTGCCGGATTTTAGCCTGCAATTTCTCACGGGCCTCTGAACGGAGAGATGCATCCGGCTCGGTTCCGCTGTCTCGGGGGACGAGATGGACAGTCTGTCCCCGGGAGCGTATTGTGATGAAGCTTCCGTGTGTAACGCCATAATCAGAACCAGAGTCTTGGATGATGACAGTCCAAGTGAACCAGTTGAACTTGGCATCCAAGTGAGCTTTGATGTCTGTGGCCATCGACCTGGTCTTGGTGAATGAACGAGTCATGATCTCCTCAACGTCCTTCTTCACCCAGGCGCCGTACCCATCTGCACAGTCCATCAGGCTCTTCTGGATGAACTTTGAGAGTGAGAGCAAACGCTCGGCCGTGGGCAGAGTCCGATGTGGGTCGGCGCCGTCACTCCTCAGCCTGTCATAGACCACACTGACAAAGGAGCCTCGGATCATCAGAACCATGATGTAGGATGAGAACCGGGTCAACACACGAATGTCTCCCTCCGACTGATCCCAGATCACTGGCAGCAGGCTCCCTCCTCTCCCTCCTCCTGATCTCATAGGGCTGCTTATAGTTATGTGCCTATGGAAGCTCAGAACACCATCCTCCATCCTGCTGCTCTCACAGTAGGCAGTGAATCTCTCCACCGCCCTGGTCTTCTCCTCGGGGGTCTCGGCAGCAGCTAGTCCATCCACAAGCCGCTCCAGCTGGGCCCAGGCGTTCAGCAGAATTCCCTCTTCCACCGAGGGCCAGAGCTGGAGGCCAGGGAGGGGTGCAGCCAGAGTAGAGATGGTGTCCAGCTGCCTGCCGACCTGCCTGAAGTGCCTCCTCATGCGCATCACGTGAGGACTGCTCTTCGGCAGGAAGCCCCACGTGAAATGCGCCAGCGAGCTGAACATGTCGATGAAGGCGGCGAGTTTAGCCACACCGTCAAGAGCTTCTAGGCCATTCCTCAGAGAGTTTTGGTTGTGGGCGTGAGTCAGAGTCTTTCCTATGTCGGCCAGGTCAGTCAAGCTCTCTTGGGCGGCTCTGAAACTAGAGCTGATTTTGCCCATGAGTGCAGCAATGGCCTCTGCCCTGGCTGCAGGGACATCCACACGTTCCTGTGATGAGGCACCACTAGGGGGCAGCCTACACACCAGCAGCAGCAACAGCAACACAGCTACACTGACCCTTACGGGGGACATTGTGAGTCCTGTCGAAACACTGTAATCACAAGATAATAACATATAAATTAATACTATTAAATGTTATAATATATTATATTAAAAAGTTCAGTGTTTGAAATGGTTCCCCCTCTTGCTATCTTACAGCGCCAATTGATTTCAAACCATTAGATCACTACTGTAAGTGAGATAGGACCTAATTACTTATCACGTGTCTATCACTTGTTTCAGAAATACATACCACCTATGACTCTGAGGACACAAGAAAAAAATTGCTTGTAAAACCTGTGGTCAAAACAAAGTTGGGTGAAGCAGATTTCAGTTACTATGCAGTTGAAATTTGGAACCAACTTCCTGAAGACATGTTGCTTTCCCCTAATGATTCATTTACCTCTTGTTGTGATTTTATTCCTTTATTTGTTTTATTCATTTTTTTTCCATTACTGCTTTGCTTTTATTTTGTACAGCACTTTGAAATTTTTATTTGTATGAAATGTGTTGTATAAATAAAATAGCCTCTCCTTGCCTTACCATTTCATGCTGGGTAAAAGAATAACAGTCAATTATAGTTTTTTTTTGCTTTGCTTTGTTTTTTTTATTCAATTTAAATTATATTTTAAATTTAACAGACATAACCCTATTGATTGGGATACATATGATCACTATTGATCATGATGTTAGATTGTTACATCCTTACATTTTGACATTGAATCACACACACACACACACACACACACACACACACACACACACACACACACTAAAAATACTACTTTGCACATCTGTGTATGGGCTCAGCAGCTGCCCATGGGAGCCTCAGGCAAGTGTATGACCTTGGCCTGTACACAGTCTCCAGTCTCTGTCTTCAGCAGTGATTGAATGTCTCCAGCCCCACACAGCAGGGTGTTAAAGGATGTTACAGGCATGAGATACTCATCAAGACCTCGTGTTGGGGAGCAAACAAATTACAATTCAGGTCTTCACTTTCTCCCCCACTCTCTCACTCTCTCTCTCTGCTTACCAAATCTCTCTTTCTCTTTATTTCTCTCCTTCTCTCTGCTTCCAAAACTCTCACCCCCGCCCCCCCCTCCCCCTCTCTCTCTCTGCTTATAGAAAAGCCAATTGGTAATCCATGTTCTGTTCTGATGTATCAGTTTGATTCAGAGGACTCAAGGGGTTTCCACTAACATCATTCCATACACACACACACACACACACACACACACACACACAACTTCAGTGAGGAAAACATAATTTCTGACCGGGGAAATGAGAGTACAGATGTTTTTGGGGAGGGTCTAATTTTTGATCCAGCCAATTATGAACGCACAAACACAAACAAATACACACACACACACACACACACACACACACTTAGCAGCCCATGTGCCAATAGTGAGACAGACAGACGCCAGGTCTGAAAGAACATAATGTGCCCAATAAGTTTCATTCAAATTCTTGTCCATATTCCCTCAAAACTTAAAACAGATGGCTCAACATCCGACACAGGGACTGACAAGCTACTCACAACACAACCAGTTTGGAACAATATGTGAATCACACACTTATGCAAAGTGTGTGACATACAAGAAATCAACTTAATAGGAGTGATAGGAGGCCATCATAAACATGAGATGACACGTTCACACAGTTTATGACTGTGTCAAGTGGGATTTAAAAAGTTTCTACTATTTGGGAGGGTCACACATTACAAAAAATGAAATGGCCTTAATGCGAAGCGCAAGTCCCTGTGTCAAGCAAAGTGTTACACCTATATTAAATAACTAAGGAAACTAAGCACAGAGTTGTACATGCCTAAAATACTATCATGGTTTTGTATGTTTAGTTACAAACCAATGTAACAGACAGACAGTCCTTGGAGCATTGCTGCAAAAGACATCAACATTAAGATCTTCCCTGGAAACTTTAAACTGATTTATTTATAAATACCCCACAGTTCGCCAAAGCTGATGTGTCTTAAAGATACAATACATGGTTTTACCTCAGTCAGAGCGACATTGCTAGACTGCAAGGCACAACACTGACTATGTGTGTGTGTGTGTGTGTGTGTGTGTGTGTGTGTGTGTGTTTGTGTAAATACCACAAAGATAATGTGTCTTACCTCAGTCAGAGCAATAGGAGAAGACTGTAGAGAAAGAATCCCAGCTGCCTTCTGTGAATTCAGAGAGTTTCTGTGTGTGTGTGTGTGTTTTTGGGGGGAGTGGTAAAGTGACATGGACAGCAGGAGGTACAGGGTGTGTGTGTGGGTGTCAGGTCATATGGTGTGGTACGTATGTGTGTTTGACTGAGGGAAGAAAAGAGTGTGTGTGGAAGTGTCTGTGTGTGTGAGAGAGGTTGTGTGTGTCATCTTATGATGAGTGGGAAGTCACTTTTTGAGCCTAAAATAGTCAATTCCTGTATACTGATTGTGTAATTTTTGTGCTGATGCACATATATACTCAATCTAGGTTTGAGCAGCATTAATATTAAAAGTATAAATGAAGGGTTCAGATGCAAAAGCCTCTAAATCCATTTTCAGAAATATTCAAAAAGGAGGTTTTAATAATATTTTATAAGTAATCAGTATAAAACTACATTTATTTTTATTCTTTATTCAATTCTTTTTATTATGTAAAAACAAATCAGATTGGATTTTGACTGAATAGATAGTTCGTCAAAATTTAAAAAAATATATTTCTGTAAATTAATTGAAATGGCTTTTAGAGGCTTTTGCATCTGAACTCTTCAAATATAACTAATGGTGATTAAAGGTCACAGTCATGTTGTTGTTGTTGTTTTTAAATAACAGTTTTGCACTATGTGGACTATGGCCTCTGGTTATGAGATAACATGGTTGCAGTCTGAGTGCAGTGGGCTTCAATCTATAACCCTTGTGGCTACTGTGGGGCTACTGAACTGCACTGCTGGGGTCTTGAGTGCAGCAGGGTTTGATCTGTAACCACTGACAATGGCAGGGCATTAATCAACTGCCTTTAGTTTTTTAGTGTTGAGGTAGAACTTTCACACACTCCTCACTGAGCCAACAGGCCCAAAGGAAGCAGGTTTTAGCATGATGTCAACCCTGCTTCAGCGAGCTGCTTGCTGTGGACATACACACACACACATTTTTGAGGAAGGTTGTGCAATCCAGCTTTTGTCACATCAGCTCTCCCCACCTCAATATTCAGATCTCAACCTTTACTCTCAATGAGGCAGTGTGTATTTTATACTTTGTAAATATACTATAGAAGCCTTTGCCGATGAGTTGCATGCAATTTGTTTACAAGCCAGGTCCCAAGCTTTCCCAAGTGGCCATAGTGAGAAGGAGTCAGGTGATGAGATAATGGGCACAGTGGTGCTTGTACTGCCAGCATTAGTCCCCTGTGTAAATGGCTTTCTGCTGTAGCATACCACGCTAACGCTATGGTCTGATTCAGTGCGGTCCACCACACCTGGGATGATCAACACCAGTCCCCCTTTTCCCCCACTACGACCCCCCTGGTGAAATGTGTAATGTGTAGCAACTAATACTGCATTATACAACTGTGTGAAATGTGAAGCTACTAATCCTAAAAAACTGTGTAAAATGCATGTGTGTATTGCATGTGTCTTTGAGCAAAATGAATCACACACACTGGGAGAGACAGTGCTTATCTTTTGCAATGTTTTGAACAAAAGCACAGACCATATTCACTACTTTGTTTTAAATTGGTACTCAGTTTAATTCACAATTGAAGAAAAATAACAAAATAAGGCTTTGTTAAACTAAAATAAATGCATTTATTTATGAGAGAATACAAAATGTTTTCATACAAAATGTTTTCTAGAAAAACAAAGCGTGCAGTAAAACAAGGCAGGTGATTCAGTGTCAAGAAACATAGAAGCACACTCACAATAGTAACTTTTATGAATTTCCAAAAAAGTTCGGTTTCATCAGAGGTGCCTTATATTCTACTTGGACGTGTCCAAACTCACTTGCAGCCGTCCTACAACGTGCCCTCTGGACCCGATTCCAGCCAACCTCTTGCAATCCATTGCTCCAACTATCACACCAGCTATCACACATGTGATCAACGCTTCACTATCAACAGGAATCTTCCCTTCTGCATTCAAGCATGCTCAGGTAACACCTCTACTCAAAAAACCCTCTCTTGCCCCCGAGCAAGTGGGAAACTACAGGCCGGTCTCTCTCCTTCTGTTCCTTGCTAAAACTATTGAAAGGGCGGTATTCAAACAGGTTACTGAATTCTTGAGCCAACAGAATCTACTCGACCACAACCAATCTGGCTTTAAGAGCGGCCACTCCACTGAAACAGCTCTACTATCTGTGGTTGAAGCCTTAAAAGAAGCGAAAGCGGAATCAAGGTCATCTGTACTCATCCTGCTTGACCTGTCAGCTGCGTTTGATACGGTAAACCACAGTATTCTATTGTCTATACTGTCTGTCAAACATGGGCATCAAGGGTGATGCATACTGCTGGTTCGAATCCTACCTCACTGGGCGACTGCTCAAAGTGTCCTGGCTAGGACACACCTCTGCGCCTTACCACCTTGCCACTGGAGTACCCCAAGGATCTGTGTTGGGCCCCCTTCTTTTCTCCATCTATACCACTTCTTTGGGCCAAATCATCCGCCAGCACGGCTTCTCTTACCACTGCTATGCCGATGATACCCAGCTCTATCTGTCATTCTCACCCGATGACCCAACCATCCAAACGCGAATCTCCGATTGCCTCTCTGACATCTCTGCATGGATGCATGACCATCATCTCCAGCTGAACCTCTCAAAAACCGAGCTGCTGGTCCTCCCAGCTAAACCAACTATTCACCACAACATTTGCATCAACTCTGGCTCCTTGTCTCTTGCTCCCTCACGGGTAGCCAGGAACCTAGGTGTTATGATTGACGCCCAGCTAACCTTCAATGACCATGTTGCTTCTGTTGCCCGGGCCTGCCGCTTCGCACTATTCAATATCAAAAAGATCAGACCATACCTAACTCAACAAGCCTCCCAATTGCTGGTTCAAACTATGGTCCTCTCACGTCTTGACTACTGCAATGCCCTTCTGGCAGGACTTCCTGCCTGTGCCGTCAAGCCACTTCAGATGATCCAAAATGCTGCGGCGCGTCTCATCTTCAATCAGCCGAAGAGGACGCATGTCACCCCTCTGCTAATCGAGCTCCACTGGTTGCCTCTGGCGGCTCGCATCAAATTCAAATCACTGATGCTGACTTACAAAGTGCTTAGAGGATCTGCCCCTTTTTATCTAAGCGCTCTCATAAAAGCTCAGGCTACCCCCCGACAACTCCGGTCCTCCAATGACTGTCGACTGGCAGTCCCGGCACCTCGCCCAAGGCAATCCAGACTCTTCTCATGTGTCGTCCCACGCTGGTGGAATGACCTACCAAAAACAATCAGAACAGGGCCATCTCTGGAGGCCTTCAAAAAGCTCTTAAAGTCCCAGCTATTCAGAGAACATCTTCTATCCTGGCACTAAAATGAACTGAAGCACTATCCCCTAGCACTATGCTCCTTAAGGTTTCTGCTATGTAGCTTGATTGTTATCCTCGTTTTGTAAGTCGCTTTGGATAAAAGCGTCTGCTAAATGCATAAATGTAAATGTAAATGTACTTGTACTGAGTTTTGGGACAATGATGGGGGTTTTCCCCTGGCCAAGAAGAGACGAATTAATGTCATCCCAAATGCTTCTCTCACACTTTGGACCATAGGACATTTTAGCGCACTGGCAGATATGCCCACCTAAGGCCTTTACATGTCGGCAGTTTCCACTTAGGGGTGGGCACAGCTCCTCACTGCAGAGTTGTGTGGCAAGGCTCAGATCACGAGGGGCATACTTGAGGTACACAGCCATGCGTGTCCATGGCAATAACCCAAAAACCATGTCGAATCCATCGCGAAGCTCATCCTCAAGACGCCAAATTATGGAGACAACAGTCCACTGGCCAAAGCTATACAGGGTGTTGAGCCGATTCTCAATATATGAAGCCGTCTTTGGATCCGATAGGCTTCTCACAACAGGGTGGTCCTCCACATTGGTGACTTCAAGAAGCGGTTGCAAATTATTTATTTTGGAGAGGATTTCTTCAACACTGTGGATCACAACCATATGCGCCCCTTGTTGGAAATTGTCCAAACATTCCAATTGGGCATTCTGCATGGCCAGATAGACATCAGACAGTTGTGTCATGGCTGCCTTTGCCTTGGCCACGCCACTATTGCCCATCAGGGTGTGGTAGTACACCTCCATCTGCAGACCCAGCACCATC